>ML120378.1:689804-960593 GCA_003788595.2 Choiromyces venosus 120613-1
TTGTTGTTCTGTTATTGGAATTCTCAGCTGCTCTTTAAACCTTTCATTTAAGTTTACAAGAACTGATGTCCACACAGATTTTTTAAAACCATTCTCTGTTCGTTCCCCATCTTTCATCCGCTGAAGTAATTCCTCAATCAAGAATTCCTCAGATCCTTTCACCCAGACACTGTTTCCCATGACTGGAAAGTATAAACAGCAATTGAGAAAGGGGTGGGGCTGGTACCAAAGACAACAATACAACCAGTAGAGACAGAGCCAAAGATGTTGGTAGATGTGGTGGCAGAGACAGTGGTTGATGTAACGGCAGAGACAGTCATCAACGTTGTGACAGAGGCAGTAGCTGACATAGCAGCAGAGGCAGGGGTTGACGTAGCGGTAGAGATGGTGGCTGACATAGCGGCAGAGGCAGTGGCTGACGTAGCAGCAGAGGCAGTGGCAGATATAGCGGCAGAGACAGTGGTCAATGAAGCAGCAGAGATGGTGGTCAATGAAGCAGCAGAGACAGTGGTCAATGAAGTGGCAGAGATGGTGGTCGACGTAGTAGCAGAGTTGGTGGTCGATGTTGCAGCAAGGACGGTAGTCGATGAAGCAGCAGAGACAGTGGCTGACATGGTAGCAGAGGTAGTGGTCGACGTGGCGGCAGAGGTGGTGATCAACAGAGTAGCAGAGGTGGTGATCAACAGAGTAGCAGCGGCGGTAGTCGACAGAGTAGTAGAGGCGGTGGTCGACAGAGTAGTGGGGGCAGTAGTCAACGTAGGTTTGAGGATGGTAGAAAAGATGTCAGTTGAGATGACAACAGCGATAGAAACAATGATAGCAGTTGGGATGGTGGCAGAAATGGCAGCTGGAACTGTACACGTGCCTACCAGTGTGGTGCAGTTAAATATGACTGATGAGAGGGTTGTATATATTGTTGTCAAACTAATAACAAAAATGACAGTTAGGACAGTAGAAAGGATAGCAGTTAGGTTGGTAGTAGCACAACTAGTTGAATTGATGGTATAAATAGTGGTTGTTGTTGTATTAACTAATTAGGTATATTAATTGGGGTTATTAAATAAAACAGTCTCATTGTCATATTTATTCCTTGGCACTCATACAATTTGTGTCTTGCCAAACACCAATATTTTCAGAAATATGCCATATTTTTTATACAACATATATGCTATATGCAGCTTTTATGGCATAAAAAATATGGTGGATTTGCCGAACAGGGCCTAAAAACTAAAAAAAAACAAAAATTTTTTTTTTTTTTTTTTTTTTAATAAATAAAACAAACCTTCACTAGTAGAAATGAAAACAAATCAGGTTGACAGTGATAACATCTCCATGAAACACTGATGCTTTCCTCGTTCTAATCCTTTAGTTAGCCCATTAGCTACCATTTCATCTGTTCTAATGTAACTAATCTCCACCTCTCCAGAGTTCACCAACTCCCATAACCAGAAATACTTCACACCCACATGTCGGGTTGAAGGCTTAAACTGCCCATTTCTCAGACTTGCTATACATGCCTGGTTATCATTAAACACAGAAATAACTGGGTTATCCACCTGCCCAACCTTTCCACACAACTCCTCCTGCAGCTTCTCAAGCCATATACCTTCCTGCACTGCAAGTGCAGTTGCATTGAATTCAGCATCAGCAGTCGACTTTGCCACAGTCTTCTGCCGTTGGGACTTCCGATGAATGATGCTTCCATACTGGTCTATGACAACGAAACCACTCGTAAACTGCATACCATCAACTTCTGCAGCAAAGTCTGCATCCGCATACACCACAATTGGAGCATTTCTTGTATGGTGCCCACATTCTCCCCCAATGTCTCCATCATTGGTCTTTCCCAGACAGAGGCGAACCTCTTGTGATTGTCAAATGTATCGCAGTATTTGTTTCACAGCTGACCAGTGAAGAACTGAAGGATCTGATCCAAACCGTCTAACAATTGCACTCACATAGGCAACATCAGGCCTGGTCGTAATCGTGATATAGGTAAGGCATCCAATCACCTCCTAGTAGAGCTGCTTATCTGCAGCCTCCTCTTCACCTGTTTGATTATGTAGCTTGTTCTTGACATCCATTGGTGTCACACAACCTTTGCAGTTTTCCATCTGAAAATGTGTAAGAACCTGCTTCAAATACCCACCTTGGCTGAGATAGATCTGTCGCTTTTCCCTATCCTGTTCCACCAACATACTTAGGAAAAATTTAACTTTTCCAAGGTCCTTCACCTTAAACCGTTCACCAATCGTGAACTTCATTTGTGTGACTTCTTCTTTCATGCCAATAAGAAGTATATCGTCCACCCAGACGATAATTGTGGCACCGGATTCCATCCGGTAGATACCAGCTTCAAACTTCGAGCATTCCATTCCCATCTCCTTCTCAAGATAGGACTCTAGTATATTGTACCAGTTGCATCCTGCTTGCTTAAGACCATAGAGACTCCATTTTAGCTGAACCATAACGTTCTGGGTCTCTCCGTCTTGCTTCTAGTCTTTCTCTTCTCGTAGTATAACCCTTCCTTCTGACGAAACTCGAAACTCTTTGGGAAGTTGTAGGTAAATTAGTTCCTCAATCTTACTCCCCAGGAAAGCAGTCACAATATCCAACTGGACTATTTCCTTATCCTCAGCTGTGGCCTTTGACAGGACTATCCGAATTGCCGGAAATGAGATTGTTAGACTATATGTCTCGGAGAAGTCGATACTGGGGCATTGTTGAAAACCATGAGCTACCAGATGGGCCTTGTATCGCACAACTTGTCCATCTTCTCCCAACTTTTCCTGCAGTAACATCCTTGATGATATCGCCCTTGGTCTGTCTGATGTCTCTGTATTCATCATGACTGACCATGTATTGTGCGCCTCTAGTGATCCCAACTCTGAGTTTATCGCATCAATCCATGCCTTTCTATCCTTACCATTTAAGGCTGCACTTATAGTTGCTGGACTATTTGTCACCATGAGTGCGGTATCAATTCCCAGATTGGTCATATCTCTTGAACTCTCATTTCCACTTCCACTTCTCTCATCAGTCTCCAACTCCTCTAACACTCTGCTCCTTCTCTCTACACTCTGCTCTTGCTCAACTCCATGTCTTCTCCTCCTGCATCCTTCTCTCACATTTGAGTATGGGCCCAGATTAGTCCTGATCTCCTACTCGGCACGGGTACTCCATTGAGGAACATCCAGGTCTCTGCTTCCAGGTTGTGGGAACCCGGATCTTCCAATTTGTATCGGTAGTGGTGGTGTTTTTCCTTGCTCTGGGCTTGGTGAGTAGGGTTGGGTCTCCATCTTTGTGGTAAAAGGGAAAAAAATCCTTTGGTTTGTTGGTCCAAAATAAGACTTATCTTCATGAAAAACAACATTGCGAGACAAGAGTAATGTTTTCTTATTTGGATTGTAAAGGCAGTATTGCTTTGTTGTCTGAGTGTAACCGATAAACATCAATCGTTCTGCTCTCAGATCCCACTTTTTATCACCACGCTTTGCTGGATGTATATAACTGTAGGCAGTACATCCCCAAACATGTAGATGCTTAATATCCAACTTTGATCTGAACCACAATTCATAAGGAGTGACATTGATCTCACGAGTTCCTTTCATCAAAGAAACATTTTTCAAATAAACAATTGCGAGAACTGCTTCAGCCCAGAAACCTTTAGGAGCACAGGCATTCTGTAGGAGTGCATTTGCTCTCCCAACCAGGACCCAGTTGCTGTTCTCAGCCACTCCATCTTCCTGAGGTGTGTACAGAACCGTAACCTGCCATTCGATACCACATCTCCTCAACTCACGCTGGAATTCGTTGCCTGAATATTCCCCTCCGCCATCAGTTCGGAGTGCCTTTATTTGATACTCTTTTCCATTACCACTATGGAACTTCTCAACTGTAGCTTTGTAGTTCAGGAAATAACCCATAGCTTCACTTTTTGTCTTCAAAAAATATACTGTGGTGAACTTAGTATAATCGTCGACAAACAGCATAAAATAGCAGCATCCACCAATCGACTTGCTCTGCATAGGCCCACAGAGGTCAGAATGGATAAGTTCCAATGGCGCATTGGTCTTCCGAATTGCCGATTTGAACAGAGTGCGTATCATCTTTCCTGTGAGGCAATCCATGCAGTGATTCTCAGAGGTATCTACTTGTAAATGCGGCATCCCACTTACTACTGCAGCATTACTCATCTTCATCACAGCTGAATAGTGTAAGTGCCCAAGTCGCTGATGCTAAAGTATCATCATTGAAGGGTCCTTCAAACTAATGTGGAAACCCAAATCTTTTGAATCATCACTTTGGAGAAGCTTATAAAGATTATCATTTTTCTTTGCAATTGTGATCAGTGCTCCTTTCCGATAGAACTCTGCTGTCTCTTTCATAAAGACAATCTTCATCTCCTTCTTCATCAGCTGGCTGACAGACAAAAGGTCAGTGTTCACAGCTCCCGGAACATGGAGTACATCAGTGATTAATAAGCGTTCTTGTCCTCAGTCGGGGGTCCAAACATTTGTTTCAATGGTTCCAATTCCAGCTGCCGAAACAAGTTCTCCAGTCACAGTCATCATTTGTCGTTGTCTAGCTGGTAGAATGACACATGTATTTTCGACAAAAACATGATGATACTCGGTCATGTAGTTCGTACACCCAGAGTCGACAACCCACCCAACCTCTTGTTCAACGTCTCCAACATCATCCCCAACAGCATCTCCAATAACTTCTCCAACATCTACTCCAATGTCTACTCCCCTCAGCACCTTCTCCACCACATCTCTTTCCTCACTTCTTGCTTCTACTATTTCTTCTTGGATCATTTCAGACTCCTTACTCAACCAGACTTGATCTTCCATCAGTCTTGCGTGATCTCTTCTTTCAGGTCTTCCTCTGAAGCCATGTCCTCCTTTTCTCTCTCCTCCACTCAATCCATCCTCTCGTCCTTTCAGCCAACAGTCAATCTTTTTATGCCCAGTCTTTCTACAGCCATGACAGTTTCTGGTGAATGGTAGTGGTCTTTGGATATGTCCTTGGTTGAATCGCGTTGGACTTTTAACTTGACGAGAGCAATTATCGGGTTTGGGACTGACTGTCCTGTTCCGAGAAAATAGTCCTTGTCCGTGGTTCAGAGTTTGTTCTCGGCGAAGCTCCACTTTGTAGGCAGTGAGGAGAGCTTTCAACTTCTGATAGCCACCGATTGTTGTCTGAGAAGGGAGAGATCCTTTCGTCACTATTATCCATGTTTTCCACTCTGAGGTCTTAGGAAGACCTTTGAAGATGTGAAAAATAAGTTGACCATGAGTTGGGGGCTGCCCACATATCACAAGCTTATCGCGAAGTTCCCAAATGCGGTTGAGATATTCGAGTACGGTGCCAGCATCCTCACGTTTACATTCGTAGAGTTCTTTTTAGAGGTGGTTCGAGTCATACAACGTAGTGGTCTCGTAGGTAGAATTTACATCTTGCCAAATCTTTGCTGCTGTATTCCATGTGGAGTTGTAATAGGATACTGCAATTGCATCTATCATCACCAGACGTAGAGTCCCAATTGCTTTCTGAATTCTTCGTCGCTGAACCTGGTACTTCTCCAGTTTCTTTTCATAGTCCTTACCGTCCTCATCCAGCTTTCGTAAAATTTCCTCTTCCTCAATTGTCAAGTCCCAGAGACCTTCTCGTTGGAGATGGTCAGTCATTCTCATTACCCACATCCGGTGATTACTCCCATCGAGCTTGTGGAAACTCATCCCAGCCAATGATGATGAACCTTCTTGTTCATTCATCTTGTCTTTTCTGTGAATGACCTAGTGTTGTGGGGTAAGGAGTATTGAAAAAAAAACAGGGGCAAGGCGGTTTTTGAGAAGAAAAAAAAGAAAACTTTCGAGAAAGGTAGGTAGACCTTCGCCAGAAATTAAAAATTTTTATTTTTGCTAACTGAGGCTCATAACCTGATGGTGATATCGATACGGCGCAAATGGAACGGTCTCCCATTGGGGTGAGTGGTGAGGACTCTGAAGGGAAAATGAATGGTGGAAAGAGGAGAATCTAAGTTTGTTGTTATTGCTCTTGCTCTCAGTCCCATCTCCATCCAAGAGGGACGAATCTCTGGCTAAATACAGGTTGTGGTGGCCGACCAGTCCACCACACATATCAATGGAAAACAGTCCTTGCGGGACATCAAACCTCACCATGCCCCAACTTCCCTAACCTAATACTACTGCTAATATACCACGATGGGATTACTCCATCATTTGGAACCCTGACTAGAATAAGGTGATTCACAATCATGTCGCGAATTCATGATGCCGTCATTGAAAATAGTGTAAACCTAGGTTTACTTGAAGGATATAGTAAAAAAGTAGCTACTACAGTAGGAGTTTTGATGGGTTTTTCTTTGTGAAATTTGAAAAAATAGCCTTTACCAGTGATCACCGTACCATTTTATGATTTTCTATGCAATTACAACAGCGATTGCACATGGTATCTTTATTATAGAGAGGGCACCGAGGTTATCATTTGGCAGTTGGGGTTCTTGGTCAAATCTTGTCCCCATGGCTCAAATCATCGTCAAGTGATCTATGTGTTAATCAAAATCAAGATTGTGAAAAGGACGTGGGGAAAAGGATGGTAATAGAAATTCCTTCTTTCACTTAATATCATAGGTTTTATTTAATTAGACTGGGGGTGCCCTCACTGAGGCGCGTCAAGTAATTTGAAGTAAATACCTCCGTTAGCCACAGTAAAGTGGCTTTAAACCCCGAGCACCTCGCTGACGGAGCCGCTATGCTGAGGGCATCCCCACTCGCATCGAGGCCCCAATTGCGGGAATTTCCAGACCAGCTGTTGACCCACTGCCATGGAAATCTGGCGAAACCAGGATTGTTACTAGCGAGGCACTAGGCCCGGATTGCATCAAGTATGTCGCCAGAGGTTGTTGAATTAAGCTTACCTCCCATACCCGCTACAATTTTAGTTAATCAAACGATCTGGTGGAGTTACCAGCCTCGCACAAACCACATGCGCCATCCCACTTTTATGAGATTTTACGCCACTGGCTGTGAGTATTCAGAATCGTTGGAGAGTAAAATTTTACAAAAAATCAAATACGGTTCAGAATGGCAATGGGTTTGGATAGCTCGTGTGGAGGAAAAATAGAGTGGAGAGATTATTTCTATAATGGCTGTAAAGACTCTAGACAAAAAGACTGATAGAAAAACAAAACTTGAGGGCAGGGGCTGAACAATGAAAGACAAAGGAAATACAAGACTTATAATTTCTTTACTATACTTCTGTCAATCGCTTACCCGAGTTTGGACCTTGACTTTGGTCTTACCTTCTTTTGACCCTATTTGGGATTCCTCTCTGAAGATTGATTATTGAAGGAGGGTCTCCTGCTTTATGCTTCGGTGAAAATGGTTTACTATCAGGGTAGGAGTGATGCGTGATTGTGTCTTTGCTCCCTAGTCCGGTTCAAAGGTTGTCCAGAGTCCGAATGTTGATGTAAAAGAGGGGGTTATATGAGTGTTAGACCGATTTATCAGTCCTACTCCACTGGGGATTATTTCAGGAGTCAGTTCACAATTACTCATACCGTGGATGTCGAACCCCACCATTGCCTGCTTCCTATCAAACTGGCAATGAGTAAATATTTTTTTCATGAGGAACCAGATCTGCGCAATCACTCTGGATCAAAAGAGCAACAGCAATGAGCAGGCTGTGAACCCACTTTTCCGCATCTCTGCTTCGCCCTCCGATCATGCCTGGATTGTTTGCCTGTGGCAAAGATATGTTGGTAAGCATCTGCAATAGTGTTGGCGCTACGCCTAAAAGAGAATGATAGAAGTTGTGCCCGAAACAACGGCTGAGGAAACAAAACGATACTCAAGGACATGAATTTTATAGCTCCGAAGTAACTATCTTCCCTCCTGGCGCGAGGGCCTAGAGCTCTAACTTCCAATTTCCAACCTTCTCATTTAGACGGGTTGCGATGTTTTAGTCTATCAAGGAAGCCCGCTTATCCGAGAAATTTCCTAAAGGCCAACCCATACAAGAAACGTCCGGTATAGGTTGACAGATAAGTCAAGAAGAAAACTTCTTGAATAAACGGCATATGGTGTAATTCCCCTACAGGCCAAGTCATGTCAACGCACTAGAATTCCAATTACTAGAAATTCCATTCTATTAGTCAAACCTCGTGTGGCAAACAAAATCAAAGCTTTGTTACCTTCCAATTTACTTTGTTAAATATTGTTTTTTCTGGAAATTCGGTTTCTTGCATGGCAAGTTTAAGTGATTATTCAACAACTGGCTGGATGGAATAACAAATTGTAATGCGACCTCTAAGAGTTGGTTAATAATGTATTGAACAAATTAAACTTTTTTTTTTGAAACTCGAATTAAGAAATGCTCGTAGTGGATACCTCTTCATGCTCCTTAGTAAGATATGCCAACGAACTTGTGGCTTATTGAGGTCTCCGGCCATGAAAGCCGATGTTAATAGAGGAGTAGGCCAAGGGAAACACTAAACCGGAGACCTAGTGATAACAACCTTGATACAGTCTTACCACCCCTTGTTGGGCAGTTTCAGATCATTTATCACAAATGTTGCAGAATTACCAGCGCGGTGCAACCTCGGGGAAAGTTAGCACATAGAAGCGGTGTTACGGCTGTAAACAGAGTGAAATCAGGAGATGTTCAAAGTCCTTTCACTCCTCATGAGATTGCACCCTCGTGAGCTATTTTTCCTCCTTCTCAGAGTGATCAGGGATTTATTAATCAGGAATTTTGCGATGGGTGCAATATCGTCAGGTGTGTGAGGGCCTGAATAGTCACTTGTTCAAGGAATTAAACCGAGTGCAATGTGATGGAAATTCCACTATTTGCTGCCGTTCCAAGAAGTTTTCTAATCGCCTTATCGCCCAACACGTGCTGTGGCATTTGTGACATAGAAATAGTAGAATGTAGAAGGTGAGCGCCAAGGCCGATCGCACTCAAGTCCACCCGGGGCAATAATATTTCACAGAAGTTGATAAGTAAATTTACTGTTAAGCAGTAGAGATGTCAAACGATTGCCCATGTCACCTGGGTTGATGGACGTAAAGTATACGGGCACACGAATTACAAGAAAAGAATTATGAATGGGCAACAATAGATATGGGGGAGATATCGGACAAGGATAGAAGGTTAGGTGAGTGTGAAAGAAAAATGACGGGCGTGAGGAGTGATGTGGATGTTGGCGGGATTGGAGCCCAACGGGGATCTCGGTTGCAGTGGACTTCAGGTTTCGGTCCATGTTCGAGTGGTGGTGAAACGGATTCAGATTAGGTTATCGATGCTTTCCGATAATGGCAGTCATCCACTGTTAGCTTAATTTAGACTTGATAAAAGTCACAAGTTACAAAACGTTGCCAGGGGGACGGATTATCCGATTCAGAAGTTGGATGGTTCGCAACATTTTGCTTGATATTTCGGATGGCATCTGATCGCTGGCCCAATTAGAAAGAGTGTGGTCGCAGCTCGCTACCATGGGCGGAGGGCCAAACAATCCAATGAAGTTGTCCAGTACCGGTGTGGGCTAGGGCGGTTTTGATAGGGTAGTTGGGCAGTCGCATGGTGTTCTTTGCTGACTGTGACTCGCACATTGGTAGATAGCTTGGCGCGCAGAATTGTCTGCCAAAAAGGCGCTTTCATGTTTCCTTAGTTAGAGAAGGGCAACCACACCTTCCTTGCACGATAAAAATTCGATCACCGCTTCACCTCTACTAGGCTTAGCTTTATTCTTGATTTGCTCCTTCCATATCGACTACGTTACACCGTATCTATCCGGGGTCAATTCTATCCTCACAATCACCCGGTATAGCAGGCGGGACACAAGTGCATTTCATCCTCACAAGCGTGCCCGGTCAAAACACCATCCAACTAGGGAAAGCGCATCGCGCACTCCCACACCGGTATGATGGATGGTCGGGGGTGGAAAGTCGAGTTTTCAGGGCGAATAGTTTCACCAAACATTGGAACTTTGCATAAGACATTAATCTAAATTATAGAAATGCGGGAGCGTGAAGTGCGGCTGTAGAGACAGTCAAGGTGTGCTACGAAATATAAATTTAAATACTGTGGTGAGAAGTTAGAGAGGTACCCGGGAGGCTCCGGCAATGAGATTCAGCCCGTGGGAGTGGTGGGTTCAACGGTCGAGAATTCCAAGTTTTCGCAAGGTCAACGTGGTGGAGTAAGGAGTCGCCTTCTCGAATACTAGAGCGCATATCTCGGTCTTTGTATCGGCTTATCAGCCGCAATAGGGGGTCTCACACCGCTGGTTCAGATCTAGGATTCGTACTGCGGTTCATTGCAGTACGGTGTGAGGCCTCTTGGTTCATGATATAAATTTGTTGCTGGTTTGAAAAAATATGTAGTCAAGAGACTAATGGTGGAAAGAGAAAGGCGGGGCTGTTAGTTGAAGACCCGGAACGCAGGATGCTTTTAGCTTGCAAGATTTTCACCACTAGTCATTGCACTTTTCTTGTTTTGTAGATCCCCATACAGTGTAAACTCTCTCTGAATCACCGAAACATCCTGTTTACCACCTCCAGAGCCGGTACTCGTACCGCGGTTCACTTTTCGAGTTCGTGGTTCATGAACCGCGAACCGCCTGTTTGAACCGCCTGTTTGAACCGCGCTGAACCGGCGGTGTGAGACCCCCTAATAGCATTTGCACTACGATAAGCAGCATTATTACACTCGCTTCTGTTCACCATTTTTAGCGCCACCTTGTCACACATAATGGGCAGTACAAATCGCTCAATTGCCATTGGAAATCCTTCAAATGCGCCTCCATACATAACCCTGAATGTCGGATAACCCACGTCTATTTTTTTTCTCTTTCGTTTCGCTGTTATGGGCAATCGTGCAGGATCGTTATTGGACCAACGCCATAGTAAGGCTGTGTGTATTTTTCAACGTGAAGATATGGCGGTGCCCTGTTGAGAGAAAAGGGGAAAAGGTCTCTATCAACGGCGGGGTTGGACAGGAGCGTTCGGTTACCTTGCTCTACCAAATTTTGCGTTTTCGGAAATTCTGGCTACTAGGTTGATGGAAAATGCACAAATACTATCGGTAGTAAGAGACTTCATTGCAGTCTGGGGTTGTTGCTCTTGTATCACTTATGCAATGGTACAGTGGGCCATCCGCACAAATGCTTGCCGCCCATATCCCGACTGCAGCACAGCCAATTACATTGCCCGAACTTGCATTGAACAGAACATGAGGGGAAATACCGGCCTCCTTTCAGCTGGAGGTGCCAAGGCTGCTGATTTCTGACTTCTAAATTCTAACTTTCGTTCCTACACCCTTTTACTCGCACACATGACAGCAATACCTTGATCCCCATTCTCCTCAAGCACCGCCAGCTGTGGTTCTACCCTACATCTGCCACGGAATACGATACCTATTCATCTCAATATCCATAGTTGGGTCTCATTTCATCATATCTCCTGTTGTTGACTTATTTCAGGACTTACAAACCCATCGGATTCAACGATTACGAATAGCGATTAACGATAAGCAAGCCATCATTATCGAACAAGCTAGCTACCCCTGGTTATTATCACACCCAATCTTAAAAACAGATTTACAGCAAGTCAAATATAACGTTATCTGTGATGGATCAGTGGGTATCCCTATGAATCTACCTTTCCATATTTCAAACCGATCAGCATCGATCTAATAATCTTGTCAGAACTACCGGGATCCAATCCAATATCCAGGGAAGCTTCAGCGGGAATAGGGGGGATAATAGCGTTTTTGGTAATGGTAATGTTATTGGGGGAACTCAGGCGTACCACCATATCACAAATTTGGGAGTCATAAACCAAGGGGGACCATTGAGAGATAGAGACGGCGGTATCATCACTTTTCTTCGCAGGTTTCTAGAGAGAGCTAACAAGCTATCAGAACCGAAAGAGATATCTAGGCCATATTGGATAGTTCCTTACAGCATGAATAGAACGTTTACGGGCCGTAACGGTATCATTGAGTCGGTAAAGGGGTATTGCAAAAGTAAGGGTCATAAACAGGTCGCGCTCCAGGGATTAGGGGGCTCTGGGTATGTATTTAATGCTTAGCCGCTAAGAGGATGTACTAACCTGGCTTAGAAAAACTCAGATTGCCCTCGAATACCTTTATCAGTGTACGCGGGAGAGCGGTTGTGATGTTTTCTGGACACACGGAAGCGAGATGGTGAAGTTCAGCCAGGACTTTCGGACTATTGGGCAACATGTTCACATCCCTCAGGCCAGCACCCAGAAAGACGAAGAGCAATTCCTGTTGAGTATAAAGGCATGGTTTGAGGGACCAGATAGTGGCGACTGGATCCTAGTTATCGACAATGCCGACAACGACGACGACTTTCTAAGCAACAACAGTCCTATCGCGAAGCTTGTACCTCAGGGTAACAAGGGCACAGTGATATCTACAACCCGATCTCTAAAGGTTGCACATCGGCAAGAGTGTACTGTTATCAAGGTCGGGGAAATGGCGGGGGAAGAAGCACGGGAGTTGTTTTCCAAACGCTTTCGCAACTGGGATAGTTTGGAAGATGAGGAACGAATGGTGGTCCCGATGATCCTGGATTCACTAGATTACCTACCACTCGCTGTGGTAGGTGCGGCAGCCTTTATGACCGAGACCATGACACGTCCTTCAGAATACTGGACCATTTTCCAGGAAAATGATGAAGCAAGGACAACGCTACTTTCGAAGGAGTTTTCCGACATCCGACTAGAGACCGATATGACTAAAGGAATTCTGGGCACATACTTTATCACGTTTGAGCGAATAACAAAACAGATGCCCACAGCCGCGCGTCTTCTCCGGTTGATTGCCTTCTTCGATCGTCAAAACATACCTGAGGAGTTACTGAGTAAATGTGGCTTGGAAGGGATGAATGATCCCATAATATTTCGCGAGGCTATTGGAAAGCTATTGGGGTTCTCTTTAGTTACAGATGCTAGGTGCGAAGGCAAGCGGTTTTATGAGCTTCATCGTTTGGTCCAACGTTCTATACGTGTGTACTTATCACCAGAGGAGCTGGATCATTGGAAGGCCACCGCACGAAGAGTAGTTTCAAGATTGTTCCCCCAAGATGAAATCGAGTGGCAATATGGTGGTATTGCCGCAGCATACGTTCCGCATGCACTTGCGGTGGTAGCTCAAGAGTCAACCGATTCAATTGCTGAGGACCTTACGTTTTTCATGGGCAGGTACTTTTTCTATATTGGTTTTTACGGTCAGGCAGAGACGATGTTCCGGCGTGCTTGGGAGGGGAGCGAGAAGGTTCTTGGGCCAGACCACCCCAACACCCTTACAAGTGTCAATAACCTGGCTTTATTGCTACGAGCCCTAGGGAGACATGGCGAATCAGAGACGATGTTCCGGCGTGCACTGGAGGGGTGCGAGAAGGTTCTTGGGCCAGACCACCCCAACACCCTTACAAGTGTCAATAACCTGGCTTCATTGCTACAAGACCTAGGGAGACATGGAGAATCAGAGGCGATGTTCCGGCGTGCACTGGAGGGGTCTGAGAAGGTTCTTGGGCCAGACCACCCCGACACCCTTACAAGTGTCAATAACCTGGCTTCATTGTTTCAAGCCCTAGGGAGACATGGCGAATCAGAGACGATGGCACGGCGTGCACTGGAGGGGTGCGAGAAGGTTCTTGGGCCAGACCACCCCGACACCCTTACAAGTGTCAATAACGTGGCTTTATTGCTACGAGCCCTAGGGAGACATGGCGAATCAGAGACGATGTCCCGGCGTGCACTGGAGGGACGCGAGAAGGTTCTTGGGCCAGACCACCCCAAAACCCTTGCAAGTGTCAATAACCTGGCTTCATTGCTACGAGCCCTGGGGAGACATGGCGAATCAGAGACGATGTTCCGGCGTGCACTCGAGGGGAGAGAGAGGGTTCTTGGGCCAGACCACCCCAACACCCTTACAAGTGCCAATAACCTGGATTTCGTGCTACAAGACCTAGGGAGGTACGCGAATTAACGACGGTGTTACGGCGTGCTCTGGAGGGGCGCGGGAAGGTTCTTGGGCCAGACCACCCAACCACCCTAACTAGTATCTGCAATCTGGCTTGGCTTCTGGAGGGCTAAGGAAAGTACAATGATTCAGAGAAGATTTGGCGACGTGTACTGGAAGCCCAAGAGAGAGCACTTGGTCCGGAACAGATTGAAGTCTGAAACCCTCGAGCGTTTGGCTGGCCTATATGGATGACAGGGGAAATATTCTCGAGCCGTAGAAGTTTATGAGTGGGCCTCCCGGGGATTCTCTGATACCCTGGGCGAACCACACTCCATCACCTTGAATTGTATCAGGATGTTGAGGGAGTTGCGTGAGGCAAAATCAGCTACCGAGAGGGCTAGTGCTATTGATGAGGAAGTGGTTGCTAGTGATATCAATAACCGGTGCTCACTTCATGATCGCTTGAGGAAGCTTAGGTAGCGTCGTAGGGGAAGAGGCCTTAGTGGTGGGAAATCGGGGAAATGGCTGTAGAATGTAGGAAGAGGGATTAAGCCACGGGCGATTTTAGTTTGTCGAAATTACAATGGAACGCGATCAAGAAAAGGTTGGGGAAGACTTGGGAACGGTTGTAATGTTTAGTGAAGTTTGGGACAGTGTATGCAAGTTTTGTAAAATCTGAGCTTGTTTGGTAACGTTGGGTTGTTGTTTGTAATTGCTATCGCTAGCTATTGGAGGAATCATGTATATAAGTGGAGCCAAGTCTTGCGCTCATTGTCATTTTTAAACTTAATTAATAGAATTAGAATAAGGAGGGAACTGATCAATTTTGGAATGAAACATATATCATCGTAAATGTCCATCGAATCGTGGCATGCAACATCGTAGGTCCAGGAATCGCATAACCTTTTATACACATAAGCATCATCCCCTCCATCATCCCCGTGCCCCATACCAGCTACTGTTATATAGGATATCTACCATCGCCAAACTAGAAATTTCTTCACAAGCCGGTTACCAACGCAAACTAAATCACCGATAACAAAGATCTCAAGTACCTCGTACATGGAGAATCCCCATGTACGTATATCTCCGCTAAACCATCTAATCTTTCAAGGTATTCAACCCAAGTATCCTTCATTTCCACAATCTCCACAATCTCGACAATATCACCGAGCTTTCAGTTGTAACTCGCATTCTGATACCCGAGTACCGTACTTCATGATGTTATCAGTAGTATTCCAGGAGTGCTGCGTATATTTATAATGAGAATGACAGTTAATTGATGGGGCGACATCTCTAAAAACGTGAGAAAAGTCTCCTATTTATGCACATTCCCAAAGACAAAAAACCATCCTTCCGCAAACTTCCGACAAACTTACAACCAACTCTTCCTCCATACGCTCACCCGTAATCCCTTGTCCGTCCAAACACTCCTATACCTCTATTCCGTAACACCTATACCTAAAGCCTATTTCCCATTCCCTAAATTATATCACCATCTCCTATGACCGTCTCCTATCACCGTTGCATATCTCCATCACCGAAGTCGGCCCGGTGTGAAGTTGTTTCCCCAAGTGAGATCCATCATTTGACGAGTGATCGTCGGTGACCTTGCATTTTGACATTTAACGACATTGAAAACTAGGCTATCATGGCAAATCGCGCGGTTCGTGATATTCTACATGTTGATGAACATGACAATCCCGCCGTCCCGGGCAGAAGTCTTGCTCACATTATCACACAAGATCGCATTTCTTGCTCCCTCACGGCTTCTGTCGGTAGAGTTGGCACCTCCGTTCACAGCATTGGACTTTCCTCCCGATCGGAAACGCTCCCCCAGGCTGTGCCATAGGGAAGCAAGGCTTATTGGACTATTATTGGAGTATTGTACTCCATGAGGTCCAGATGCGGGTGAAAAATGGTCTGGTGTGGTGGTGGCTGCATGGGAATTGGGAAATTTGGAAATGTGCGGTTATGACAAGCTTCACACCGAACCAGGAAATAGGCGTGGTAACAAAGTCCCGCATGAGGTGTCGAATCCTGTACATCAAGACATTTCGGGAAAATACAGGCATAGTGCGAGGATAAGGCGGGAATGGCCACGAACCATAATGTTGGCAGCGTGAAAATACTCGTATCAGAGCTATGGCATCACGTATCATGAAGTCTCAAAATAGGTTATTGGGTTTATGTTCTACCCAATTAAAATTTGGGTTGGGTTGGATTGTGTTGGGTCACAAATTTTGACATTTGGGTTGGGTGGGTTTGTGTGTTGTAGATCACTGGCGATCACTCAGTTACTTTGGCGGACTTATGTTTATCAGGAATTGGATAAAATGCACTAAGACATAGGGTATAGGATATAAGAGCTATGAGGGGATGGGGGATAGGATTTGAGTTGTTCCGAGGGTAGGATTTAGGATTATTGGAAAATTGTGTTCGGGGATAGGATTTAAGTTGTCCCAAGGATAGGAATTAGGATTTTTGGGAAATTGTGTTCGTCAATGTTTGGGCATGTCATGGAATATTACGGATTGTTTTGGAAAATTAAGGGAAGGCTGCATGAGTTTCTGGCATATTTGTTATTTCTTTATTTTGTACTGTTCATTGGTTAGCTAGAATTATATCTCTTAGTATGTAGATTCCCCACACTTGTTTTTGAGGAATGAGTCCTTCAAGAAACTTCTTTATTTTCTATATAGACTTTCTTATCTACACCCACTACATATAATTTTATTGTGAGGCTACCGGACTGCCTGGGCAAACCAACTAACCCTGAGAGAATAGTTAACATGGAGAGTTTGTGACTTGAAGTTTGCTACCTATGCTGCACTTCCACTTCCTTTAGTTTTGACAAACTTCAAGCGTTAGTATGATACCTCAAGGATATTTTATGAAGTTGCTGCTTTCACTCATTCCTATTTCCGCAAACTACCAAGTCAAAAAATTGAGCTAAATAGTACTATTTTGTATTTGAATAATTGAGGTACAAAATTTCATTACCTCTCACTTAGATTTGACCTGCTCTACAGAAAGGAAATCATGCTACTAGAACACTCTACCTTTATCATTGTATCTAATCAGTCTATACTTATTTATTCAGCTAATAATTGCATTAAAAGGTGATGACCCATCACCACAATCACTACTCCTACATTTGAGCTGTTCCAATACATTATGAGAGCTTAGTCACATATGATGAACTATCAATATCTTAATTCTATGCTGAAGTCACAGTCCTAAAGGGAAGACAAATCAGTTAGTCCATTTTTGGATAGTTGAGTGTTGAACTTAGTCTAGACTAAGTCTATTAGAAGATCCTATCAAGCTGATGAGATAAGTTATCATGAGGATCAGCTAGACAATCTATACCAAAAACAGATAGAATTATACAATAAAGAAGTACTTTATGGTACTTACGTAGGGAATTGAAGGTATAGAATGTCTGGCAATTTTAAAAAACTGATTCATTGATGGGTACAAATATCTTGCACAACTGAGTGAGAATATAAGATATGCAATAGCATGATGTGGGTAGTTGAGAGACTACTTTGTAGCATTATTTTATGTATTTTCATCTATTTCTAGGCTAGCAATTTATGTCAGACCTAATTCTGTAAGCTAAAGATGAACATAAACAATACCTTATTCAGTTAGAGATGATGCTAAGAAAGCTATTTTTGCACCAGTCTAGACTAGTCTGGGCAAGTCAGTCCCTGACCCCTTGACTAGACCTGACAAGGACCAGACTAGCTAAACTTGACTGCTCCTGGCTAGACCATTCAGAACCCTGACTAGAATAAGGTGATTCGCAATCATGTCATAAATTCATAATGCTGTTGTTGAAAATAACATAAACCTAGGTTTATCACAAAGATGTAGTAAAAAATTGGCTACTACAGTAGGAGTTTTGACGGTTTTCTTTGTAAAATTTGAAAAAAATAGCCCTTACCAGCAATCACAGTACCATTTTTATGATTTTCTATGCAATTACAACAGCGATTGCACATGGTAGCTTTATTATAGGGAGGGCACCAAGGTTATCATTTGACAGTTGAGGTTCTTGGTCAAGTCTTGCCCCCATTGCTCAAATCATCATCAAGTGATCTATGTATTGATCGAAATTGAGATTGTGAAAACGACGCTGGGAAAAGGACGGTAATAAAAATTCCTTCTTTCACTTAATATTATAGGTTTTATTTAATTAGACTGGGGGCACCCTCAGTGAGGCACGTCAAGTAATTCGAAGTAAATACTTCTGTTAGCCACAGTAAAGTGGCTTTAAACCCCGAGCACCTCGCTGACTGTGCCGCCACTCGAGGGCATCCCTAGTCGACCCACTGCCATGGAAATCTTACGAAACCAGGATTGTTACTAGTGAGGCACTAGGCCTGGATTGCGTCAAGTGTGTCACCAAAGGTTGTGGAATTGAGCTTAACTCCCGTACTGTGAGGGTCAAAATCTGGCTGCATATTTTTAGCGCTTTGATAGCTATTTTTACATGACGCAAATGGCTGTTAGTGATTGTATTTTTGTTGAGCTAGAAGATTGAGGGATTGCATAACTTTAGAACATAAGCTTTGGATGTATGGTTGTTGGGTAACTAGAATAGCCAATTGTATGATGAAAGAACTATGTGAGGAGATGGAAAAGACGGAAAGGGCGGAAAAGCGGAAGAAAATGGGACAAAGGGAAGCTGGGAAGAAAAGAATTATCGAAAGACAATGGGATAGTTGGTTTTGGAGAATTTCAACATAAATAGTTGGGAAATCAGGATAGATTGGAAGACAGGAGCGGGAAAAACAGAAGATTTTGGTTTTTGGTTTTTTTCTTTCGTTCTTTTCGTTTGGTGTTTTGAAACTTGACCAGTCGAAAATTCGGTTTTTCAGTACCCGCTACAATTTTAGTTAATCTAGCAATCGACTGGAGTTACCAGCCTCGCACAAGCCACAAGCGCCATCCTACTTTTATGAGATTTTACGCCACTGGCTGCGAATATTCAGAATCGACAGAGAGTAAAATTTTACACATATTCAAATATGGTACCGAATGGCAACGGGTCTGGATAGCTCATGCGGAGGAAAAAATGGAGAGGAGAGATTATTTCTATCGGCTGTAAAGACTCTAGATAAAAAGACTGATAGAAAAAAAACAACTAGAGGGCAAGGACTGAACAACGAAAGATAAAGGAAATACAAGACTTATAAAGATGCAGCGGAAAGTCCAAAAATCCGGTGGAAGGTGTTTCTTCCATTCTGTGCCTACTAGTGTTGAAAACCTTTTCACAGTATTGCAGTAGACAATAGTGCTAGTGATTTGCAGACCACAAAACACACTAAACAAACAATCCACCAACGACGGAACATCCTCCAATATTCTAGACTTCAAGCTAGAGCATGACCAGCAGCTCTAGATACTTTCAACATGAAGGGGTAATAATTTCTCTACTATAATTCTGTCAATCGCTTACCCAAGTTTGGGCCTTGACTTTGGTCTTACCATCTTTTGACCCTATTTCGGATTCCTTACTCAAGGTTGATTGTTGAAGGAGGGTCTGCCGCTTCATGCTTTGGTGAAAATTGTTTGCTATCAGGGTAAGAGTGATGCGTGATTGTGCATTTGTTCCCTAGTCCGGTTCAAAGGTTGTCCAGAGTTTGAATGTTACTTATATGAGCGTTATGACCAATTTATTAGTCCTACTCCACTGGGGATAATTTTAGGAGTCGGTTCACAATTACTCATACAGCGAATGTTCAATCCCATCATTGCCTGCTTCCCATCAAACCGAAAATGAGTAAATATTCTTTTCATGAGGAACCTGATCTGCACAATCAGTCTGGATTGAAAGAGACACAGCAATGAGCAGGCTGTGAGCCCTCTTTTCTGCATCTCTGCTTCGCCCTCTGATCATGCCCGGATTGTTTGCCTGTGGCAAAGATATGTTTGTAAGCATCTGCAATAGAGTGTTGGCACCACGCGCAAAAGTAAATGAGAGAAGCTGTGCCTGAAGCAACGGCCGTGGAAACTAAATAATACTCAAGGACATGAATTTCATAGCTCTGAAGTAATTATCTTCCCTCTTGGCATGAGGGCCTAGCTCTAACCTCCAACTTCCAACCTTCCCATCTAGGTGGAGTGCCATGTTGTAGTTTATCAAGGAAGCCCACCTATCCGAGAAGTTTCCTAAAGGCCAACCAATACAAGAAACTTCCGCTATAGGTTGGGAGATAAGTTGATAAGAAAACTTCTTGAATAAATGGCATATGGTGTAAATTTTCTACAGGACAAGTCATGTCAATCCACTAGAATTCCAATTACTAGAAATTCCACTCTGGTGGTCAACCCTTGTATGGTAAACAAAAACAAAGCTTTGTTACCTTCAATTAACTTTGTTAAATATTTCATTTTTCTGGAAATTCAGTTTCTTGCCTCATAAGCTCATAAGTTCAAGTGATTATTCAACAACTAGCTGGATGGAATAACAAATTGTGATGTGACATCTAGGAGTTGGTAAATAATTTATTGAAGAAATTAAAAATTATTTTTTTGAACCTCAAATTAAGGAATGCTCATAGTGGAGGCCTCTGCATACTTCTTAGTAAGATATACCAATGAACTTCTACTTTATTGAGGTCTCTAGAGATGGCCATGAAAGCCAATATTAATATAGGAGTAGGCTATTACAAACCTAGTGTGGAAAAGAGCTTTCACATGACTCATTGATTATGATGTCATAGGTTTGTAAGGCTTTCACACATATGACCAATTAGGTCATGTGAGTCTCATATATGACTTGCACTTGCAAGTCATAGTTGTTATATTGGATTTGATCATGTAACAGGTGGTAACCTGTATGAACTAATACAATAGGGATCGGCGGTGGGCCAGCTATCATTCAATTCCTAAGGGAGACTAGAGAGGTAAAGACAAGAAGGTCTTAGAAGAAGTGAAGGGGAATAAGAGCAAGAGAATCACCATTCAACTAAGTATATTTCTTATCTAGGTTCTGTCTAAAGTCTGGTGGTTCCTGCTAGTCAGGAAGCCTGTCTTAAATACATGATTTCCTCCACCCAAGGTAGAGGTTCCTGAAAACCCACAACCACTATCATTACTGGTAAGTGTACACTACTGGAATCTTGTGATCCTACTGGAATCCTGAAAGTCCAAGGCAATCCTTCATCCAATCCTTATCTCTACCACAAGTATACATGACCATTCCTTCCCTTGGAATCCCTAGGGCAAAATTTTACCAGTACAAAAGCATAACTAATACAAATATAAACAAGTTACTGGATGTTACGATTGGCTATCTGATCTCTCCTTTCTTATATCTCGCAACAGGCAATGGTCTTATCGTTAGCTTCCTTCTAAGGATAATACTTACCTATCTCTTATTGTATTCTCTTTTCTTCGAGAATTCTTAATACTTGTTATCTTACGCTATGTCCTAGATATTGACCTTTGCCAATACTAAGCCCTTATAGCGCTAACTAGTATTCGTTCTGTCTCTTCTTCGTGATTGTTGACCTTTGTTGTAAAGAGCGTAAAGGTGTTTTATTGATAACTTATAAGATAGGAAATAACTTAGGTGGTTGCGTGAAGAACTAACTATCAGGTCCTACCGACCTCCTTATATAGTTCTTCCAGCAACCCGCTTACAAATCAAATGAGTCACAACTGTGACTCATACACTCACGTAACATATAACCTCATGACCATACTTGGTCATGCGCAAAAGTCCCATGACCTTAAAGGGGTCATGTGCGAAACCTCATGACTCGTATAAACGAAGTCATGTCTCTTAATCCTCATGACTCATAGGCGCACCTATGAGTCAATGCTCAACGTACCAATCAAATTCAAACATAACTAACTATGATTCATAACTGTGAATCATGTAAAACCCTATGACTCGTATGTGAGTCATAGTGTGAAAACATATCAATTAAATACTTATGACATATAATTGTATGTCATGTGAAACCATTACAAACCATGCCAGGTTTGTAATACTGGAATCCTAATGATACTGGTAGTGAAACAATCAATCAACATAAGCAAGAACAAACAAAATAACATGACAAAGGAAAACATAAGCATAACCAGTATACAGTTGCCAGAACATGTACATATGTTACAGATTGCATAATAACTCAGATAAGTTTAATAATATTTTACACACATGATCCATATTTATTAGTCATGTGATTATTATATTACATCAGTGTATGAGTCACAGTTGTGACTCATAAGAGTTATTGATTTGTAAGCAGGTTGTGGGAAGGACTATATTAGGAGGAGGATATGATGTTGTAGTTAGTTCTTTCAACCATCTTAGTAATAAAGCTACTTATAGTACTATTACCTTTGACCTCTCTAATACAAATACCTTTATACCTTATGTACAAATGATAAAATGAAGAAGAGAAAGTTCTATCAAGCATTACAAGGCTGGGAACATGATGAGGTTCACACCAGATAGTAATGTATACTCAAGGGAGTATTAGAATTGATGACAACTGAACTAAATTCATTGACTGTTATGTGTTACAATCAGCTATAAGATCTCTCCTATCTTATATCTTGCAATAGGCAATGACTCTGCCTTCTTATATTAGTTGGGGAAATACTTGCCTCGACTCTCCTTCTTCTTCGAGGATTCTAATACTTCATTGTCTTATACTACATATTAGGTATTGACCTTTGCCAATGCTAAGTCCTTATAGTGCCAACTGGTATTCATCTTGTTCCTTCTTTGTGATAGCTGGGTCTTGTAGATAAAGAGCATGGAGGTGTTTTATTGATAACTTAAAAGATAGGAAATAACTTTGGTGGTTGTGTGAAGAACTAACTATCAGGTCCTATTGACCTCCATATAGAGTTCTTCCAGCAACCTACTTACAAATCAATGAGTCACAACTCTGACTCATACACCTATGTAATATATAACCTCATGACCATACTTGGTCATGTGCAAAAGTCTCATGACTTAAATAAGTCATGTGCAAAACCTCATGACTTGTATAAATGAAGTCATGCCTCTGAATCCTTATGACTCATATGCACACATATGAGTCAATACTCAACATACCAATCAAATTCAAACATAAACAACTATGACTCACAACCATGAGTCATGTGAGACCCTATAACTCATATGTGAGTTATAGTTTGAAACATAACATCATATGACTCAATCGAGTCATGTGCAAAAACCCCTTAAAAAAAATGAAATACTATGACATACAATCATATGTCATGTGAAACCATTACAAACCATGCCAGGTTTGTAATACTAGCTCCCCTCTCCTTAAATCCTCAGTCCCTTGAGGATCTGTGATGGCACCTGTCATAGTATATATCTTGATCTAAGCTCTCTTGCAATCTGCCCATATGATGGGCTATTCTGCTAACCCTTTTTTCTACCTCTTTCCTAGCATATCTTTCCCTTGTTAGTTCGTTATGCAAGGCTTCATTGCTGAGTCTTTGTTACAATCAGCTATAAGATCTCTCCTAGCTTATATCTCGCAACAGGCAATGACTTCTGGTTTCTTCTATTAGTTGGGGAGATACTTACCTTGACTTCTCTTCGCCTTTGAGATTTCTAATACTTCATTGTCTTATGCTACATCTTAGATATTGACCATTGCCAATACTAAGTCCTGATAGCACCAACTGGTATTAGTCTTGTTCCTTCTTCATGATAGTTGGTCTTGTAGATAAAGAGCGTAAAGGTGTTTAATTGATGACTTATAAGATAGGAAATAACCTAGGTGGTTGCATGAAGAACTAACTGTCAGGTCCTATTGACCTCCTTATATAGTTCTTCCAGCAACCCACTTACAAATCAAATGAGTCATAACTGTAACTCATACACTTGCATAACATATAACCTCATGACCATACTTGGTTATGCGCGAAAGTCCCATGACCTTAAAGGGGTCATGTGCAAAACCTCATGACTCATATAGACCAAGTCATACCTCTAAATCCTTATGACTCATATGCGCACATATGAGTCAACGCTCAACATACCAATCAAATTCAAACATACCAATCAAATTCAAACATAAACAACTATGACTCACAACTGTGAATCATGTGAAACGCTATGACTCATATGTGAGTCATAGTGCGAAAACATAACATCATATGACTCAACTGAGTCATGTGCAAAAACCTTTTAAATAAATGAAATACTATGACATATAATCATATGTTATGTGAAATCATTACAAACTATGCCAGGTTTGTAATACTAGCTCCCCTCTCTCCAAATCCTCAGTCCCTTGAGAATCTATGATGGTACTCATCATAGTACATATCTTGTTCCACATTGTTTTGTAGTCAGCCCACATCATGGGCAATTCCTCTGATCCTCCTTTCCACCTCTTTTGTAGCATATCTTTCTCTTGCTAGATCTCTTTCCAAGGCGTTGTTTCTGAGTCTCAGGCCTTTTTCCTCCCCTCTTAACCTATCAATGCACTTCCCTGCTCCATCCACTATCCATTGTAGTTGTTCGATTGTTTTCCATAAGTCTTCCTTCAATATGAACTTTTTATCCCGCTCTTTTTCCTCTGGTTTTGTCCCTGAAACCAGTTTTTCTCCCCATCTCACTTTTTTCTTTCCTACCTTGTAGAAAGAGCATTGGGTCCACATGCAATCCTTTACATCAATCCTCTCATGTTTTGGTTCTTTTGGTGCAAATGGTGGGAATGATTCCCAGTTCTTTTCCCAGCTGTTGGCATCGCAGGAGCTGTTCAAGCTAGTAGTTGTTGTTCTGGCTGTGGGCCAGAAGTCATGTCTCTCTTTTGCATCTTTCTGGATAGGGCATTCATAATCTATGCATGCCCATGAAGTGGTATACTGCATGCTTGTCTTTATTTTCCTCGAAGTATATTTTGCTCTAGTCATCATTTTCTGGGTCCTGGGTTATGCAGATATCGTTGGTGGAAGGTGGAGACTGCATTTTGGTTGTTGGTGAAGTTGGTGGCTAGGTACCACTCTTGGTCATGTTGTGTAAGGTAATCGGTCCACTTGGCCTGGTATTGTAGTTTTCCATAGTGTGGTCTCAGATCAATGATTTGATCGAGTTCATATTCATCTTCTCCTTCTATCTCAATAGGAGGAGGGAGAAGTTTCTTTTGTGAAGGTAGAAGATTATCTGAGTAGAGTTTGAGTTTGCTGATGTGGAAGACTGGATGTTTTGTTTCCATCAAGGCTGGGAGGTCTAGCTTATAAGCTTTTTCTCCAATCTTTTCAATAATTTTGTATGGTCTGATCTTCCAGTAGTCCAGTTTCTTTGATGGTCTTGTGGTCTGAATGTCCTTCATAATTAACCAGACTTTATCTCCTGATTCCAGTCTTGGATCGGGTTTTCTGTATCGATCATTGTTTTCCTTCATTTTGTCTTGTGCCATCCGTATTTCTATTTGGATGAGTTCATGGAGTTGGTTGATGTTATCTCTTCCCATTATTTCTGGTAAACCTATGTGTCCCATAGGTTCATTGATGGGGTGATGTCCATAATTTGCATAGAAGGGTGTTGTCTTGATAACATCTCATCTTGTGTTGTTGTATGTAAATTCCACAAATGATAGCTATCCTTTCCAGTCCTGTAGGGAATATTCCACATATGCCCTTAGGAATTGTTCCAGTGAGGCATTTGTTCATTCTGTTTGTCCATCCATCTGAGGATGAAATGCTGTACTTATATTTTGTGTGATATCCAATCCTTTAGTCATCTCTTTCCATAGGTCTGATGTGAATATTGATCCTCTATCGCTGAGGATATCTTTTGGTAGTCCATGCAGCTTGAAAATATTTTTCATGAACAGCTGCATAAATTGTTTGGTTTTCATATCCTTCCAATAAGGTATGAAATGAGCAATCTTGATCAGATGATCTACAATGACCCATATAGCATCATAGTCATTCGATAGTGGTAGGTCTATAATGAAATCTATACTGATAGACTTCCATGGTTTTTCTGGTATTTGTAATGGTTGTAGTAGTCCATATGGTGCATGACGACTTGGTTTTATCGGTTGACACATGTCGCAGTTTTTGACATATTGCTTAATGTCTTGGCACATATTTGGCCAATAGTATGTTCATTGTGTTAATTCCAATGTTTTGGACATTCCACTATGTCTGTTTTGTGGTGTGTCATGATTCCTTCTGATTGCTTCAGTTCTTATCAGTTTGTCTCTTGGTAGTCAAATCTTTCCCTCATACCACATATATCCTTCTTTCCAGTTGCATGACCCCAATGCAGTATTCGGATATTCCTTATCTTTCCTTTCGATGGCTTTTCAAATATCTTGAAATAAGGTATCTTGTGATGACTTTTCCTTGATATTCTTTTCTGTTCCTTGATCTTCTATTGTCCATAGTTCCATAGTATTGATTTCTTCTGACCCTGAAGCATACCCTTCATCCTTGAAGAATTGTTCTTGGAGTAAAAGAATCTTTTGCCATTGCGTAATATAATTGTCTTCTTCCATTGGTATGTCATTTGTTCTTTGTGTGAGGGCATCCAGTTTTGCCCCTCCTTTGCCCAGTCAATATTCGATTCTGATATTGTATTGGCTGAGCTCTTCACTCCATCGTATCTGTCATCCATTCAGGGCCTTGGTGGTCATGAACGGGACAAAGTTTTTGTAGTCTGTAGGAATCTTGACTGTGTGTGGGCTTTCCTGTGCATATTTCCTCCATTCTTTGAGGGCTTGCATAATTGCAAAGAGTTCTTTATCATGGATGTCATAGTTGTATTCTGCCTTGGTCATTGTCTTTGACCAGTAGGCTATCAGTTTCTACAGTCCTTCCTTATCTTGTTGCGATATTATTCTAAAATAGACGTAATTGGATGCATCTATTTCGATCATAATAGGTGCTTCTAGGTCAAAGTATCTTACTATTGGAGTTGTGGTGAGTCTTTCCTTAAGACCCTCAAATTCCTTTTGCTCTGGCTCTCCCCATTCCCACTCCTGATTCTTCTTTGTCTTGTTATATAACAGCTTTGCTATTCTGCTGAACCCTTCTATGAATCGTCAGTAGAAGTTGCAGAATCCCACAAAGATTTGAATGTCTTTGACTTTCTCCAGTGTTGTCTATACTTTTATGGCATCTGTCTCGGTAGGGTCCATTCATACTCCTTCAGAGTTGATGATGAATCATAGGTATTCGGTTTCTTCCTTATAGAATTTGCATTTCATGGGTTTTAGGCAAACTCCAATTTCCTTGAGCTTTGCTAGTATTATGGCTACATCTTTTCAGTGTTGTTCCATGGTATTTGAATATACCAATAGGTTATCCAGGTAAGCTATGCAGTTGACATCCAAGTATTTGCTGAGTGCATTGTTGACCCATTGTTGAAAAGTTGCTGGTGCATTGGCTAATCTGAATAGCATGACCATATATTCATATAGTCTGTATCATGTCCTGAATGCTGTCATCCATTCGTCTCCTTTGGTAATCCGTATATGTTGGTATGCATCTTTGATGTCGAGTTTGGTAAAATATTTCACCATTTGCAGTTGATCCAAGGCTTCACTTATTAATGGTAATGGATATCAGTCCTTTTTGGATACTGCATTTAGGCTTCCATAGTATATGCAGAGCCTTAAGCCCCAATCTTTTTTCTTGATGAAGAGTATGGGTGCTCCTACTGACGAGGACAAAGGCCTTATCCATCATCTTGCTAGATTCTTTTCCAGGTATTCTCTGAGTTCCTTAAGTTCTTCCCCTCTTAAGGGGTAGATCTTATAAATAGTGGTGGTGCTTCTGTTTCAATCTTGTTGTCTGCCGCCCAATGTGGCGGTAACTTAATTCTCTCTTTTTCTTCAAATATGTCTAAGAAGTTGTGATACTCCTTAGGCACTATTTGCTTCAAAGTTTCTTTTCTGCCTTTCCCTTTCTTTTGTAATACTAGTTCGGTGCTGATTGCTGTAGCTGCTAGCATAAGACTTGTGTCATCCCACTTCAGGATTCCATTGATTTCTCCTTTTTTGTGCATCCTACTGAATACTTGTACTGAGATAAAAGCTATTGATAGTTTTTTCTTGTCTTGAGTTGGTCCTTTCTCTTGGTAATCCATGCTGCAAATCCTTGGTCACTCCTTTCTGTGGGTTAAAGTTGTTATACTTCCTTAAAGGGTGTTGAAACTATTTTTTCGATAATTATGACTCTGGCGTTAATGGTGAGGCCATTTTTGCTTGCTAAGCTACTTCTAGGTGCAATGCAGGCATAGGTGTTCTCCGGAAGTCCTATTGAAATTCCTGTTCCAAGGAGCTTTTGTCCCCTTGCTGAGATTATGGCTCCTTTGATGCTGAACAGGTCACTGCCTATAGCCTTTCGTGAACCTTTCATAGGTATCTTTGTGCCCTCTCTCAGCTTCTTAACCACAACTTCATAGTTGGGTCCTTTTTTAGTGCTGATCCTTAGAATCTGACTTTTCAGATTTTCCTGAATTGCTTCCTTTTCTGGTACTGTGTATACCATCAGGGATGCATCAAGGGATACTGCCTTACACCTATCACTATTGAAGGTGATTTCTTCTTTTCTCTAGTTGATCCTTGGGCTATGCTCTTTTAACCATGTTATACCAAGGATGACTTCGTGTTTGACAAGATTTACCACTAGGAAAGTTGCTTTCTCTTTGTGACTTCCAATATCTATAAGGGTTTCTGTGACATGGGTGATTGGTCCTGCATCTGATACAGTTCCATCTACCATGTATATATCCCTTTGTTTTTTGATCTTTGTCAGGGGTAACTGATGACTTATAGTAAAGTTGCAGTCTATAAAATCCTTGGTTGCCCCTGAATCTATCATCACATTTGTCGATATTTACTGTTGTCCATTATAGAGTTATACTTTAACTATGATATGGTCTGATTCAAGATTTTGTAATTCTTTGTTTGTGATTATTAAGTGGAGTTGTATTATTTTGATTGTTTTCTTCTTGCTGTCCCCTGGTCTATCCTTTCATAGGGACATCGTCCTTCTTTTGATGGATTTCATCATGTTGTCCCCAGGACCACTTATTCCTGGGGATTTTCATCATTTAAAGCCTCTTCTTGTTCTTTCTCCACCTCTATTCTCCTGATCTTTGACTTGTTGATATTGGCCTTTTGGACTGGACAATCCTTTGCCATATGTCCCTTCCTTCCATATTAATAGCACAATCCTTCTTTCATGTGTTTTTTCCATTCTTCCTGGGGTAATCTTTGGTACCTTCTTCGGTTTGTGGTGTCGAGATCCATAGGATCCCCTTGTGGGATCTCTTTAGGTACTACCTTAAAGGTACCATCATTGTTTCTTGGGGTGTCATATGTCTCCATCTTGGCTTTCTTTGTTTGGCACAGATCTTTGAGTATGGCTAGTCAGATTTCCTTGCCCATAGCCCATATTCCTAATTCTTCAACTTCCATGATTGTCTGATCATAGTGGTCAAATTCCTGCAATTTTGGGTTAATGCCTATGTACAGCCATTCTCCTGCTGTAGTGTCATCTAGTTCTGCTTCTATTTGTACCAGTCTGAATTTGTTCCAGTATTCCATCATGGTCTGGTTTCCTTGAGTCATGTTTTTAAGCCGTATCCTTGCTGCTCCCTTTGGATTGATTTCCCCAAATTGGATTTTCATTGCTGTCTTGAATTCTTCCCAGTTGCTCCAGTTCTTTGTTCTGATTCCTTCCGTATAGGGTGTGAGCCATACGCTTGCATCTTTCTTTAATAGGCTGAACACATAGGTGATCTTTTCTTCATTGTATTCTTGTGCCCATCCCACTGCTTGGAAGTAGATTTGCAGTTCCGCTAGCCAGCTCCTAAGCTCTTGTTATTCTCCCATGTAGGCACTTAGTGGCTTGACCTTTGGCTTTGGACTATTTATTGTTTGTAGTATTTGAGCTAGTTGTCCAAATAGTTCTCCTTCTGCTGGGGGTAGATTTGGTCCTGGGTTTACGGCCTACCCCGAGCCTTGTGCTTGTCCTGTACCCAACATTCTGTCTTCTCTTTCTTCTTCCTCACTTGAAGACTTGTTATGTTGTGATCCTTCTTCTGATGTAACTGGACTTGGTGTTCTCCCTCTTTCCGAAGCTGTCTTTGCAAGTTCTTGTGCAACCTCCAGAAGTTCTCAGGACTGGTCATCGTATCTGAAATCCGTATTGTCGTTGGGTGTTACTTGGGGATGTAACCAAATGTTATGATCAACTATAAGATCTCTCCTAGCTTATATCTCACAACAGGCAATGACTTCTGGTTTCTTCTATTAGTTGGAGAGATACTTACCTCGACTTCTCTTCTCCTTTGAGAGTTCAAATACATTGTTGTCTTATGCTACCCCTTAGATATTGACTGTTGCCAATACTAAGTCCTTATAGTGCCAACTGGTATTAGTCTTGTTCCTTCTTCATGATAGTTGGTCTTGTAGATAAAGAGTGTAAAGGTGTTTTATTGATGACTTATAAGATAGGAAATAACTTAGGTGGCTGCATGAAGAACTAACTATCAGGTCCTATTGACCTCCTTATACAGTTCTTCCAGCAACCTGCTTACAAATCAAATGAGTCACAACTGTGACTCATACACTCACATAACATATAACCTCATGACTATAATTAGTCATGCGTGAAAGTCCCATGACCTTAAAGGGGTCATGTGCAAAACCTCATGACTCATATAGATGAACTCATACCTCTAAATCCTTATGACTCATATGCACACATATGAGTCAATGCTCAACATACCAATCAAATTCGAATATAAATAACTATGACTAACAACTGTGAATCATGAGAAACCCTATGACTCATATGTGAGTCATAGTGCAAAAACATAACATCATATGACTCAACTGAGTCATGTGCAAAAACCTTTTAAATAAATGAAATACTATGACATATAATTGTATGTTATGTGAAACTATTACAAACCCTGCCAGGTTTGTAATAGTCTTAGACCTTTCTCCTCTCCCCTTAGTTGCTTGATGGATTTTGTCACTCCATCTATCATTTGTTGTAGTTGTTCGATTTTTTTCTGTAGGTCCTCTTTTGACATGAACTTTTTATCACCCTCTTTTTCTTCTGGGTTCATCCCTGAAACCTGGTTTTCTCCCCACCTTACTTTCTTCATCACTTTTCTATAGAAGGAACAGTGGTTCCTCATACAGTCATTTGTATCTATTCTTTCATGTTTTGGCCCTTTCAGCATGAACGGTAGAAATGATTCCCAATTTTTCTCCTAGTTGTTGGCTTTGCTGAGGTTGTCCAAACTAGTAGTTGCTGTTTTGGCTGTCGGCTACAAGTTGTGTCTTTCTTTTGCATCTTTATGGATAGGGCATTCATCATCCATACATGCTGTGAAATGGTATTCTACATGCTTGTCTATTTCCTCTTTGAAGTATATTTTGCTCCAGTCCTCAGTTTCTAGGGTTGGGCTTGTGTGGATATCATTAATGGAAGGTGGAGATTGCATTTTGAGTGTTGGTGTAGTTGGTAGCAGGGTACTACTCTTGATTGTGTTGTACAGGATAGTCAGTCCACTTAGATCAGTATTGTTGTTTTCCGTAGTGTAGTCTTGAATTGATGATTTGATCGAGTTCGTATTCATTTTCTCCTTCTATCTTGATAGGAGGAGGGGGAAGTTTCTTTTATGAGGGTAGAGCATTGTCTGAGTAGAGTTTGAGTTTGTTGATGTGGAAGACTAGATGTTTTGTCTTCATTGAGGCTGGAAGGTCCAGCTTGTAAGCTTTTTCTCCAATCTTTTCAACAATTCTATATGGTCCAATCTTTCAGAAGTACAATTTTGTTGATAGTCTCATGGTTTGAATATCTTTCATAATTAACCAGATGTTGTCTCCAGATTCTAGTCTTGGATTGGGTTTTCTGTATTGATCATTGTTTAGCTTCATTTTGTCTTGTGCCATCCTTATTGCCATTTGGATGAGTTCATGTAGTTGGCTGATGTCGTCCTTTCCAAATATTTCTGCTAATCCTGTGTGTCCCATTGGTTCGTTGATGGGGTGATGTTCATAATTTACATAAAATAGTGTCATTTTGATAGTGTCTTATTGTTTGTTGTTGTATGCAAATTCCATAAATGATAGCTATCCTTCTCAGTCTTGTTGGGAATATTCCACATATGCTCTTAGGAATTGTTCCAGCGAGGCATTTGTTCATTTTCTCTGTCCATCTGTTTGAGGATGAAATGCTATGCTTTTCTTTTGTGTGATGTCCATTCCTTTGGTCATCTCTTCCTATAGGTCTGAGGTGAATATTGAACCTCTGTCGCTAATGATATCTTTCTGCAGTCCATGCAGCTTGAAAATGTTTTTCATGAATAGTTGCATGAATTGTTTGGTTTTCATATCCTTTCAACAAGGTATGAAATAAGCCATTTTGGTCAGATGATCCATAATGACCCATATAGCATCATAGTCATTTGATAGTGGCAGGTCTATGATGAAATCCATACTGATGGACTTCCATGGTTTTTCCAGTATTTGCAAAGGTTGCAGTAGTCCATAGGGCACATAATGACTCAGCTTTATTTGTTGACACATATCATAATTTTTGACATATTGCTTAATGTCTTGGCATATGCTGGGCCAGTAGTATGTTCATTGTGTTAATTCCAACATTTTAGCCATTCTGTCATGTTCATTTTGTAGTGTATCATGATTTCTTCCAATTGCTTCGGTCATTATAGTTTCATTTTCTGGTAGCCAGATTTTTCCTTCATACCACATATATCCTTCTCTCCAGTTGCATGATCCCAATACATCCTTGGGATATTCTTTATTTTTCTTTTTGATGGCCTTCCTAATACCTTGGAATAAGATATCTCATGATGACTTTTCTTTGATATTCTCTTCTATTCCTTGATCTTTCATTGTTCATAATTCCATAGTGCTGATTTCCTCTTAGCCTGAAGCATATCCTTCATCCTTGAAAAATTGTTCCTTGGGTAATAGAATCCTTTGCCATTGTGCAATGTGATCGTCTCCTTCCATGGGTATGTTATTTGTCCATCCAGTGAGAGTATCCAGTTTTGCCCCTTTCTTGCCAGGTCAATATTTGATTTTGATATTGTATTGACTAAGTTTTTTACTCCATCATATCTGTCGTCCATTCAGAGCCTTGGTGGTAGTGAACAGGACAAGATTCTTGTGATCTGTAAGAATCTTGACTCTATGCAGACTTCTTTGTGCATATTTTCTCCATTCCTTGGGAGCTTGCATGATTGCAAGAAGCTCTTTGTTGTGGATGTCATAATTGCATTTCACCTTAGTCATTGTTTTTGACTGATAGGCTATTGGTTTCCATAGTCTCTCCTTATCTTGTTGCGATATGATTCTGGAATAGACATAATTGGATGCATCTGTTTTGATCAAAATAGGTACCTCCAGGTCAAAGTGTCTTAATATTGGGGTTGTGGTGAGTCTTTTCTTAAGACCTTCAAATGTCCTCTGCTCAGGCTCTCCCCATTTCTATTTCTGATTCTTTTTTGTCCTGTTGTATAGCAGCTTTGCTATTCTGCTGAATCCTTCTATGAATTGTTGATAGAAGTTGCAAAATCTCATAAAACTTTGGATGTCTTTGACTTTCTCCAGTATTGTCCATACTTTTATGGCATCAGTCTTGGTCAGGTCCATTTGTACTCCTTCAGAGTTGATGATAAACCCTAGGTATTCAGTTTCTTGTTTATGGAATTCACATTTCATTGGTTTTAGTCAAACTCCAATTTCTTTGAGTTTTGCCAATATCATGGTAACATCCTTTCGGTGTTGTTCTATAGTATCTGAATATACCAGTAAGTTGTCTAAATAAGGGATACAATTGACATCCAGGTATTTGCTGAGTACATTGTTGACCCATCATTAGTAAGTTGCCAGTGCATTGGCTAATCCAAATAGCATGACCATATATTCATATAGTCTATATCATGTCCTGAATGTGGTCTTCCATTTATCTCCTTTGGCAATTCATATATGTTGATATGTGTCCTTAATATCGAGTTTAGTAAAATATTTCGTGGTTTGCAGTCAGTCTAAGACTTTGCTTATTAGTGGTAATGGATATCTGTCCTTTTTTGATACTGCATTTAGACCTCTCTAGTCCACGCAGAGTCTTAAGCCCCTATATTTTTTCTTGACAAAAAGTATGGGTGCTCTTGCTGATGAGGATGAAGGCCTTATCCATCGTCTCTCTAGATTCTTTTCCAAATATTGTTGAAGTTCCTTAAGTTCTTCCCCCCTTAAGGGGTAGAGTTTCATAAATGGTGGTGGTGCTTCTGTTTTGATCTTGTAATCCACTGCCCGATGTGGTGGTAGTTCGGTTCTCTCTTTTTCTTCAAATATATCTAAGAAGTTGTGATACTCCTTAGACACTATTTGCTTCAAAGTTTCTTTTCCACCTTTTCCTTTCTTTTGCAGTGTTAGCTCTGTACTAATTGTTGTAGCCACTAGTATAAGCTTTGCTTCATCCTACTTCAGGATTCTGGTTGTTTCTCCTTTCTTGTACATTCTGCTGAATGCTTGTGCTGAAATAAAAACTATTAATAGCTTTTTCTTGGTTGTGGTTGGTCCCTTATCTTAGTGATCTGTGCTTCCAAATCCTTGGTTGCCGCTCTTTGTGTGTTGAAGTTGTTGCACCTCCTTGAACGGTATCAAGACTATCTTCTTGATAATTATCTGAGCAATCCTATCCCCTTTGTGGACCTCATTATCTACCTCTGACAGATTTGCCAATAGCACCCAGATTTCTCCTGTATAGTCTGCATCTATGACTCCAGCATTAATGGTGAGGCTATTTTTCCTTGCCAAACCACTTCTGGATGCAATGCAGGGATAGCTGTTCTCCGGGAGTTCTATTGAAATTCCTGTTTTGATGAGCTTTTATTCTCTTGCTGGGATTATGGCTCCTTCAATACTGAACAGGTCACTACCTGCAGCCTTTTGCGAACCCTTTGTAGGTATTCTCGCATCCTTTCTCAATCTTTTGACCACAACTTCATGGTTGACTCCTTTTTTGGTGCTGAGTCTTAAGATCTGGCTTTCCAGGTCTTTTTTAGTTCCTTGGCCTCAACCCTTGGGTTGGGCTTATTGTTGGTACTGAGTCTTAGAATCTGACTTTTTAGATTCTCCTGTATCGCTTTCTTTTCTGGTACTATGTATACCATCAGGGAGGCATCAAGGCATACTACCTTACACCTGTCACTGTTGAAGGTGATTTCTTCTTTCCTCCAGTCAATCCTCTGGTTGTGATCTTTTAACCATGTCATACCAAGGATGACTTTGCGTTTGACAAGGTTCGACACTAGGAATGTTGCTTTCACTTTGTGGCTTCTGATATCTATAGGAACTTCTATAATATGGGTGATGGGTCCTGCATCTGATACCATTCCATCCAACATCTATATGTCCCTTAGTTTTTTGATCTTTGTCAGGGGTAACTGATGACTTATAGTGAAGTTACAGTCTATAAAATCTTTGGTGGCCCCTGAGTCAATCATTGCATTTATGGATATTTGTTGTTATTCATTGTCGCATTGTATTTTGACCATGATATGGTCTGATTTGAGGTTTCATAGTTCTTTGTTCATGACTGTTGAGTGGAGGTGTACGATTTCAATGGTTTTCATATTGCCATCCCCTGGCCCATCCTCTCCTGGGGACGTTATCCTTCTTTTGATAGTTTTTGTCATGTTGTCCCCAAGACCATCTATTCCCGGAGACTTGCATCATTTAAAGCTTCTTCTTAGTCTTTTTCCACCTCTATTCCTCGGATCTTTGGTTTGGTGTTTTTCACTTGACAATCTTTTGCCCTATGTCCCTTCCTTCTGCATTGATAGCATAATCCTTCCTTCCTGCATTTCTTCGATTCTTCATTGGGTAGTCTTTGGAAACTCCTTCGGTTTGTTGCATCCATATCCATAGGATCTCCTTGTGGGGTTTCCTTAGGCCTTGCTTTGAAGGTACCATTGTTGTTTCTTGGGGTGTCATATATCTCTGTCTTGGTTTTCTTTGTTTGGTGTAGGTTTTTGAGTGTGGCTAGTCGAATTTCCTTGCTCATAGCCTATGTTGCCAATTCTTCAACTCCCATGATTGTTTTGTCATAGTGGTCAAACTCCTCCTATAACCTTGCATTCATGCCAGTATACAGCCATTCTCCTACTATTGCATCATCTAGTTCTGCTTCTGTCTGTGCTAGTCTGAATTTGTTCAGTACTCTATCATGGTCTGTTTTCCTTGAGTCATGTTTTTGAGCCTTATCCTTGCTGCTCTCTTTGGATCGATTTCCCCAAACTGGATTTTGATTGCTGGCCTAAATTCCTCCCAATTGTCCCAGGTTCTCATTCTGATTTCTTCTGTATAGGGTGTGAGTCAAGCACTTGCATCCTTTTTTAACAGGCCCGACACATAGATGACCTTTTCATCTTCATATTCTTGTGCCCATCCAATGGTTTGGAAATAAATTTGTAATTCTACTAGCCGATTCCGAAGCTCCCCTTATTCTCCTATGTAGGTACTTAGTTGTTGGACCTTTGGTTTCAAACTGTTCATTACCTGTAGTATCTGAGCCAGTTGTCCAAGTAAATCTCCTTCTGCCAGGGGTGGATTTGATCCTAGTACTGTCCCCTTGCCTGCTGCGAGTCCTGTACCTGACATCCTTTCATCTCTTCCTTCCTTGTCACTTGAAGATGATTCATTGTTCTGTGATCCTTCTTCTGAGGTGTCTGGACTCACTGTTCCTCCTTGTTGTGATGCTGAACTTTTGAGTTCTGTCCCTACCTCTGATAGGTCTAGGGATTGATCTTCATATTCTAAATCTATTTTGTCATTAAGTATTGCTTAGGGATGCAACCAAATGTTACGATAGGCTATAAGATCTCTCCTATCTTATATCTCACAATAAGCAATGACTCTGTCTTCTTATATTAGTTGGGGAAATACTTGCCTCGACTCTTCTTCTTCTTTGAGGGTTCTAATACTTCGTTGTCTTATGCTATATCTTAGGTATTGACCTTTGCCAATGCTAAGTCCTTATAGCGTCAACTAGTATTAGTCTTGTTCCTTCTTTGTAATAGTAGAGTCTTGTAAATAAAGAGCATAGAGATGTTTTATTGATAACTTAAAAGATAGGAAATAACTTAGATGGTTGTGTGAAGAACTAACTATCAGGTCCTATTGACCTCCTTATATAGTTCTTCCAGCAACCCACTTAGAATTCAATGAGTCACAACTGTGACTCATACACCCATGTAATATATAACCTCATGACCATACTTGGTCATGTGCAAAAGTCTCATGACTTAAATACGTCATGTGTGAAACCTCATGACTCATATAAACAAAGTAATACCTCTGAATCCTTATGACTCATATGCACACATATGAGTCAATGCTCAACATACCAATCAAATTCAAACATAAACAACTATGACTCACAACTGTGAGTGATGTGAGACCCTTTGACTCATATGTGAGTTATAGTGTGAAACATAACATCATATGACTCAATCGAGTCATGTGCAAAAACCCCTTAAACAAAACAAAATACTATGACATACAATCATATGTTATGTGAAACCATTACAAACCATGCCGGGTTTGTAATATATGAAATATATTTAGCAGAGTTTGGATCAGAATATTAACAAAATTACTGAACCTTACATAGGACAAGGGAAACACTAAACTGGAGGCCAAGTGATAACAACCTTGATCCAGTCTTATCACCCCTTGTTGGGCAGTTTCAGATCATTTATCACAAATGTTGCAGAATTACCAGCGCGGTGCAACCTCAGGGAAAGTTGCCACATAGAAGCGGTGTTACGGCTGTAAACAGAGAGAAATCACGAGATGTTCAAAGTCCTTTCACTCCTCATGAGATTGCACCCTCGCGAGCTATTTTTCCTCCTTCACAGAGTGGTCAGGGATTTATTAGTCAGGAATCTTGCGATGGGTGCAATATCGTCAGGTGTGTGAGGGGGTGAATAGTCACTTGTTCAAGGAGTTAAACTGGGTGCAACCTGATGGAAATTTCACTATTTGCCGCCATTCCAAGAAGTTTTCTAATCGCCTTATTCCCCAACGCATACCGTAGCGTTTGCAGCGTAGAAACAGTAGAATGTAGAAGGCAAAGCGCCAAGGCCGATCGCGCTCCGGTCCACTCGGGGTAATAATGTTTCACAGATGTTGATAAGCACTGTTAAGGAGTAGAGATGTCAAACGATTGCCCATGTCAACAGGGTTGATGGACGTAAAGTATACGGGCACACGAATTACAAGAAAAGAATTATGGATGGGCAACAATAGATATGGGGGAGATATCGGATAAGGATAAATGGTTAGGTGAGTGTGAAAGAAAAATCATGGGCGTGAGGAGTGATGTGGATGTTGGCGGGATTGGAGCCTAACGGGAATCTCGGTTGCAGTGGATTTAAGCTTTCGGTCCTTGTTCAAGTGGTGAAGCGAATTCAGATTAAGTTATCGATGCTTTCCGATAATGGCAGTCGTCCACTGTTAACTTAATTTAGACTTGATTAAAGTCACAATTTACAAAACGTTGCCAGGGGGGACGGATTATCCGATTCAGAAGTTGGATGGTTCACAACATTTTGCTTGATATTTCGGGTGGCATCTGATCACTGGCCCAATTAGAAAGAGTGTGGTCGCAGCTCGCTGCCATGGCCGGAGGGCCAAACAATCCAATGAAGTTGTCCAGTATGATGGATGGTCGGGGGTGGAAAGTCGAGTTTTCAGGGCGAATAGTTTCACCAAACATTGGAAATTTGCATAAGACATTAATCTAAATTATAGAAATGCGGGAACGTGAAGTGCGACTGTAGAGACAGTCAAGGTGTGCTACGAAATATAAATACTGTGGTGTGAAGTTGGAGAGGTACCCGGGAGGCTCCGGCAATGAGATTCAGCCCGTGGGAGTGGTGGGTTCAACGGGCGAGAATTCCAAGTTTTCGCAAGGTCAACGTGGTGGAGTAAGGAGTCGCCTTCTCGAATACTAGAGTGCATATCTCGGTCTTTGTATCGGTTTATCAGCCGCAATAGGGTCTCACACCGCTGGTTCAGGTCTAGGACTCGTACTGCGGTTCATTGCAGTACGGTCTGAGGCCTCTTGGTTCATGATATAAATTTGTTGCTGGTTTGAAAAAAAATGTAGTCAAGAGACTAATGCCGGAAAGTGAAAGGCGGGGAGGTTAGTTGAAGACGCAGAGCACAGGATGCTTTTAGCTTGCAAGATTTTCACCACTAGTCATTGCACGTTTCTTGTTTTGTAGATCTCCACAGTGTCAACTCTCTCTGAATCAGCGAAATATCCTGTGTACCACCTCCAGAGCCGGTACTCGTACCGCGGTTCACTTTTCGAGTTCGCGGTTCGTGAACCGGGAACCGCCTGTTTGAACCGCGCTGAACCGGCGGTGTGAGACCCCCTAATAGTATTTGCACTACGATAAGCAGCATTATTACACTCGCTTCTGTTCACCATTTTTAGCGCCACCTTGTCAAACATAATGGGCAGTACAAATCGCTCAATTGCCGTTGGAAATCCTTCAAATGCGCCCCCATGCACAAACCTGAATGTCAGATAACTTGCCACTATTTTTTTTTCTCTTTTGTTTCGCTGTTATGGGCAATTGTGCAGGATAGTTATTAGACCGAGGCTATAGTAAGGCTGTGTGTATTTTTCAACGTGAAGATATGGCAGTGCCATGTTGAGATAAACGGGAAAAGGTCTCTATCAAGGGCGGGATTGGACAGGAGCATTCGATTACCTTACTGTACCAAATTTTGCCTTTTCAGAGGTAGTGGCTACTGGGTTGATGGAAAATGCACAAATACTATCGGTGGTAGGAGACTTCATTGCAGTCCGAGGGTTGCTCTCGTTTCACTTACGCAATGGGAAAGTGGGACATCCGCACAAATGGTTGCTGCCCATATCCTGACTGCAGCACAGCCAATTACATTGCCCCAACTTGCATTGAACAGAACATGAGGGGAAATACCGTACTTTTATACCATTCTCAGGCCTTTTTTTCAGCCGCACGGCCAAGGCTGCAGGTTTCTGACTTTCGTTCCCACACCCTTTTACTCGCACACATGACAGCAATACCTTGATCACCATTCTCCTCGAGCACTGCCAGCTGTGATTCTACCCTACATCTGCCACGGAATACGATACCTATTCATCGCAATATCCATAGTTGGGTCTCATTCCATCATATCTCGTGTTGTTGACGTATCTCAGGACTTGCAAACCCACCAGATTCAACCATTACGATAAGCGATTAGCGATAAGCAAGCCATCATTATCGAACAAGCTAGCTACTTCTGGTTATTATTACCCCCAATCTTAAAAACAGATTTACAGCAAGTCAAAATATAACGTTATCTGTGATGGATCAGTGGGTATCCCTATGAATCTACCTTTCCATATTTCAAACCGATCAACGTCAATCTAATAATCTTGTCAGAACTACCGAAATCCAATCCAATGTCCAGGGAAGCTTCAGCGGGAATAGGGGGGATAATAGCGTCTTCGGTAATGGTAATGTTATTGGGGGGACTCAGGCATACCACTATATCACAAATTTGGGAGTCGTAAACCAAGGGGGACCTTTGAGAGATCGAGACGGCGGTATCATCACGTTTCTTTACAGGTTTCTAGAGAGAGAGCTAACATGCTATCAGAACTGAAAGAGACATCTAGGCCGCATTGGATAGTTCCTTACAGCAGGAATAGAACGTTTACGGGCCGTAACGGTATCATTGAGTCGGTAAAGGGGTATTGCAAAAGTAAGGATCATAAACGGGTCGCGCTCCAGGGATTAGGGGGCTCTGGGTATGTGTTTAATGCTTAGCCGTTAAGAGGATGTACTAACCTGGCTTAGAAAAACTCAGATTGCCCTCGAATACCTTTATCAGTGCGCGCGGGAGAGCAGTTATGATGTTTTCTGGACACACGGAAGTGGGATGGTGAAGTTCAGCCAGGACTTTCGGACTATTGGACAATGTGTTCACATCCCTCAGGCCAGCACCCAGAAAGACGAAGAGCAATTCCTATTGAGTATAAAGGCATGGTTTGAGGGACCAGATAGTGGCGACTGGATCCTAGTTATCGACAATGCCGACAACGACGACGACTTTCTAAGCAACAACAGTCCTATCGCGAAGCTTGTACCTCAGGGTAACAAGGGCACAGTGATATTTACAACCCGATCTCTAAAGGTTGCACATCGGCAGGAGTGTACTGTTATCAAGGTCGAGAAAATGGCGGGGGAAGAAGCACAGGAGTTGTTTTCCAAACGCTTTCGCAACTGGAATAGTTTGGAAGATGAGGAACAAATGGTGGTCCCGATGATCCTGGATTCACTAGATTACCTACCACTCGCTGTGGTAGGTGCGGCAGCCTTTATGACCGAGACCATGACACTTCCTTCAGAATACTGGACCATTTTGCAGGAAAATGATGAAGCAAGGACAACGCTACTTTCGAAGGAGTTTTCCGACATCCGACTAGAGACCGATATGACCAAAGGAATTCTGGGCACATACTTCATCACGTTTGAGCGAATAATAAAACAGATGCCCACGGCGGCACGTCTTCTCTGGTTGATTGCCTTCTTCGATCGTCAAAACATACCGGAGGAGTTACTGAGTAAATGTGGATTGGAAGGGATAGATGATCCCATAACATTTCGTGAGGCTATTGGAAAGTTATTGGGGTTCTCATTAGTCACGGATGCTAGGCGCGAAGGCAAGCGGTTTTACGAGCTTCATCGTTTAGTCCAACTTTCTATACGTGTGTACTTATCACCAGAGGAGTTGGATCATTGGAAGGTCACCGCACTTGGAGTGGTTTCACGACTGTTCCCCCGAGATGAAATCGAGTGGCGATATGGTGGTATTGCCGCTGCATACGTTCCGCATGCACTTGCGGTGGTAGCTCAAGAGTCAACCGATTCAATCGCTGAAGACCTTATGTTTTTCATGGGCAGGTACTTTTTCTATATTGGTTTTTACGGTCAGGCAGAGACGATGGTACGGCTTGCACTGGAGGGGCGCGAGAAGGTTCTTGGGCCAGACCACCCCAACACCCTTACAAGCTTCAATAATCTGGCTCCATTGCTACGGGCCCTAGGGAGGTATGGCGAATCAGAGACTATGTTTCGGCGTGCACTGGAGGGGTACGAGAAGGTTCTTGGGCCAGACCACCCCTACACCCTTACAAGTGTCAATAACCTGGCTTCATTGCTACGTGCCATAGGGAGGTATGGCGAATCAGAGACGATGTTCAGGCGTGCACTGGAGGGGTGCGAGAAGGCTTCATTGCTACAAGACCTAGGGAGACATGGCGAATCAGAGACGATGTCCCGGCGTGCACTGGAGGGGCGCGAGAAGGTTCTTGGGCCAGACCACCCCAACACCCTTACAAGTGTCAATAACCTGGCTTTATTGCTACGAGCCCTAGGGAGACATGGCGAATCAGAGACGATGTTCCGGCGTGCACTGGAGGGGCGCGAGAAGGTTCTTGGGCCAGACCACCCCAACACCCTTACAAGTGTCAATAACCTGGCTTCATTGCTACGTGCCACTAGGGAGGTATGGCGAATCAGAGACGGTGTTCAGGCGTGCACTGGAGGGGTGCGAGAAGGTTCTTGGGCCAGACAACCCCGACACACTTACAAGTGTCAATAACCTGGCTTTATTGCTACAAGACCTAGGGAGACATGCCGAATCAGAGACGATGTTCCGGCGTGCACTGGAGGGATGCGAGAAGGTTCTTGGGCCAGACCACCCCAACACCCTTGCAGGTGTCAATGACCTAGCTTTATTGCTACAAGCCCTAGGGAGGTATGGCGAATCAGAGACGATGTTCCGGCGTGTACTGGAGGGCTAAGGAAAGTACGATGAATCAGAGAAGATTTGGCCATGTGTACTGGAAGCCGGAGAGACAGCACTTGGTCGGGATCAGATTGAAGTCTGAAACCCTCGAGCGTTTGGCTGGTCTATTGAATAACACCGGTAATATTCACAAGCCGCAGAAGCTTATGAGCGGGCCTCCACGGGATTCTCCAATACCCGGGGCGAACCACACGCCATCACCTTGGATTGTATCAGGATGTTGAGGGAGTTACGAGAGACAAGATCAGCTACTGAGAGGATTAGCGCTATTGATGCGGAAGTGGTTGTTAATGATGCCAATAACCGGTGCTTACTTCATGATCCCTTGAGGAAGCTCAGGTAGCGTCGTAGACGAAGAGGCCTTGGTGGTGGGAAAACGGGGAAACGGCTGCAGAATGTAGGAAGAGTGATTAAGCCACGGGCGATTTTAGTTGGTCGAAATTACAACGGAACGCGACCAAGTAAAGGTTGGGGAAGACTTTGGAGCGGTTGCGGTGTTTGGTGAAGTTTGGGACAGCCTATGCAAGTTTGGTAAAATCTGAGCCTGAGGTAATGCTGGGCCTTTGTTTGTAATTGCGATCGCTAGCTATTGGCGGAATCATATATATATAAGCGGAGCCACGTCTTGCACTCATTGTCATTTTTGAACTTAATTAATAGAATTAGAATAAGGAGGTGAGTAAGCTATTGCAGAATGAAGCATATATTGTTGTAAATGTCCATCAAATTGTGGCAGGCAATATCGCAGGTCCAGGAATCGCATAACCTTTTATACACATAAGCACCATCCCCTTCATGACCCCCGTGTTCCACACCAGCTACTGTTATATAGGATATCTACCATCGCTGAACTAGAAATTTCTTCACAAGCCGGTTACCAATGCAAACTAAATCACCTATAACAAAGATCTCAAGTACCTCTTACGCGGAGAATCCCCATGTATGTATATCTCCGCTAAACCATCTAATCTTTCAAGGTATTCAACTCATGTATCCTTCATTTCCGCAATCTCCACAATCTCCACAGTATCACCAATCTTTCAGTTGTAACTCGCATTCTGATACCCGAGTACCGTACTTCATGTTCTTTTGAGCTGTATTCCAGGAGTGCTGCATATATTTATAATGGGAATGACAGTTAATTGATGGGGCAACATCTCTAAAAAGGAGTGAGAAAAGTCTCCTATTTATGCACATTCCCAAAGACAAAAACCATCCTTCCGGAAACTTCGGCAAAACTCCTTTCAACCAACTATTCCTGCGTCCGCTCACCCGTAATCCCTTGTCCGTCCCAACACTCCCATACCTCTATTCCGTAACACCTATACCTAAAGCCTATTCCCCATTTCCTAAATGCTATCACCATCTCCTATGACCGTCTCCTATCATCGTTGCATATCTCCATCACCGAAGTCGGCCCGGTGTGAAGTTGTTTCCCCAAGTGAGATCCATCAATTCACGAGTGATCGTCGGTGACCTTGCATTTTGACATTTCACGACAGTGAAAACTAGGCTATCATGGTAAATCGCTCGGTTTGTGATATTCTGCATGTTGACGACACATGATAATCACGCCGTCCCGGGCAGAAGTCTTGCCCAAGCTATCACACAAGATCGCATTTCTCGCTCCCTCATGGCTTCTGTCGGTAGAGCTGGCACCTCCGTTGACACAGCTTTGGACTTTCCTCCCGATCGGAAACGCTCCCCCACGCTGTGCCATAGGGAAGCAAGGCTTATTGGACTATTATTGGAGTATTGTACTCCATGAGGTCCAGATGCGGGTGAAAAATGGTCTGGTGTGGTGGTATCTGCATGGGAATTGGGAAATTGGGAAATGTGCGGTTATCACACGCTTCACACCACACCAGGAAAGAGTCGCGGTAACAAGGTCCAGCAAGAGGTGTCGAATCCAGTACATGCTATTTCGGGAAAATACAGGCATAGTGCGAGGATAAGGCGGGAATGGCCACGAGACATGATGATGGCATCGTGCAAATACTGGTATCAGAGCTATGGCATCACAGATCATGAAGTCTCAAAATAGGTTATTGGATCCATGTTCTGCCCAATTAAAATTTGGGTTTGGTTGGATTGTGTTGGGTCACAAGTTTTGGCATTTGGGTCGGGTGGGTTTGTGCATTGCAAATCACAGGCAATCACTCGTTTACTTTGGCCGACTTGGCTTTATCGAGAATTGGATAAAATGCATGAAGACATAGGGCATAGGATAAAGGAGCTATGAGGTGATGGGGGATAGGATTTAAGTTGTTCTGAAATAGGATTTAAGATTTTTGGGAAATTGTGTTTGTCAATATTTGGGCATGTCACGGAACACTGCGGATTGTTTTGGAAAATTATGGGAAGTCTGTGTGAGTTTTGGGCATGTTTGTTATTTCTTTATTTTGTACTGTTGATTGGTTAGCTAGAATTATGTCTCTTAGTATGTAGATTCCCCACACTTGTTTTTGAGGAATGAGGCCTTCATTAAACTTTATTTTCTACAAGGAGTCTTTTTTATCCATGTCCACTGCACATAATTTTATTGTGAGGTTATTAGACTGCCTGGGTAAACCAACTAACCCCTAAAGAATAGTTGATGTGGTGAGTTTTTAACTTGATGTTTGCTACCTATGCTGGACTTCCACCTCCTTTAGTTTTAACAGTATGTTATCAAGATACCTCAATCTATTTTATGAAGTTGCTGTATTCACTCATTGTTACAATCCCCTCTTGTTCGGGTACACTTGCAGTAGGCAATGCTTCTTGTTTCGTTTATTTGACAGATCAGTCTCTTTCAGATTCTTACTTATCTCACTCACATAGTTCAAGTCCTCGACTTCTACGATTCCCTGATTCTCCCAATTGATGACCCCGGTATTCTGAATGTAGTGATTGATAAGAGATCTTTTTATATTGAAAAGTATTTAGATGGTTGTGTGAGGAACCAACTACTCCTGCCTACAAGCCTCCTTATATAGTCATTCCTCCCACAACCCTAACCCTTGATGACTCATCCTATAAGTCATTCATATGTGTGACTCGAATGAGTCATTGTGTGAAATCCATCAGCTGAGTCCTATTAGTCCACCTCGCTAACTATCAAAACTAATCAAAACTTATAAAACTAATCATGTGAGCAAATCGCATCACATGTGTGAAATCTGTGACCCATAATCTGAGTCACATGTGAAAACATAACATCATATGACCACCATTGTGAGTCATAGGAAATCAAACAACAAATAAAAACCTACTAATGACTCGCTAGCACAAGTCATGTGAAATACCCATTCCTTCTGACTCATAATTATGAGTCAGGTGAAATCCACCTTACCAATCTGCCTTGCTTAGTCATGATCAGTGACATTAGCTCCCTTCCTACCTTAGCATCGGTCCCACAATGCTACCTTCTAACCTCCCAATCTCCACAATTTTGCTGCGATCTCCCATGCCTCCTGTTTCCACTGCTGTCAACCTTCTTCCAATTTTTGGCATCATCATTGCAGGGATTCTGTCATATTGCCAGCATTTCAAAGTGCCTGTTTCTGGTGTCCGATTATCTTTTGCAGGCTTTTGATTATTTCCTCCTTGTTGGTTAACAGTCTTTGGAGGTCTTTTATCTGCCAGTGTAATGCTTTGGTATCTGATTCTGTTTTTTCGCTCGCCTCTCTCCCCAACCGTGTCCTCACGGTTTTCCTCTTTTTTCTCTGTTGCTCATCTGTCATTGACAATGGCAGCCTTTCTCCTATTATCCTGTGGTAATACCAGGCATCCACCTTTTTCCATCAGTGTCTCCTACACTGATCATTGTAGCAATGTTCCCAACCCACTACCTCCTTGTGGGCTCTTCTTTTCCTGGGTTCCCTTGGGAACCAGTTTCCTCCTTCCTTATCTCATAGGTGTACTAGACAGCCATCATTATAACAGCCAGTCCAGGACAGTGCATCATGCGCTAATTTCTCTGTATATTCTTTCTGTTCATCTGTCATGTCTTTTTCCGTTAGTCCTAAATACTCGGGACTAGTGGGGGTGGTGTCTCTGGGGACATGCCCTGAGTCATCACATGGTTCAGTTTTGGGTGGGGATGCAGAGTGTGATTATTTTATTGTAATGAGTACCCATTCTTGGTTTATGGGGGTACTTGGAGTGGAAACGGTGGGTTGCAAGTTTGGCATTTTCGAAGTTTTTGGCTGGGTACCAGGTTTTATTGTGTTCTAGGGAGTATCCTGTCCACTTAGCTCGATATTGCAGGTTGTCACAATGTAGCCTAGAGTCTATTACTTCCTCTAATTCATATTCTTTTTCACTGTCTATTTCTATAGGCGGTGGGGGTTCTTATTTTTGAGAGGGAAATTGATTGTCTTGGTAAGGTTTGAGTAGTGAGATGTGGAATGTGTTGTGGATTTTCATCAATGGTGGGAGTGCCAGCTTATATGCGCTCTTCCCTATTTTCACCACAATCTTGAATGGTCCAATTTTCTTGTAATGCAGCTTCTTTGATGGTCATGTGGTTTTGATATTTCTTGGCAACAACCATACCATGTCTCCTGATTGCCAACTGGGACCTGGTCTTTGGTATTGATCATAAATTTCCTTTTATCATAACTGAGCCATGACTATCTCTTGACATAGTGACTCATGCAGGTGACTCATTTCCTCTTTCGGTGTTATTTTTGCTTGCATTAAATGTCCTATCATTGCGTATTCTGGGTGGATCCCATTGTTCGCATAAAAGGGTGACATTCCAATGGTCTCCTGATGCCCATTATTGTATACAAACTCTGCTAGTGGTAAGAGTTTGCACCAATTATTCTGCCGATAATTGATATATGCTTGCAGATACTGTTCTAGTATTCCATTGGTCCTTTCTGTTTGTCCATCTGTCTGTGGGTGGAATGCCATACTGAGTCTTCTTTCGATTCCTAATGTGCTTGTGATTTCCTTCCATAGGTCCAAGCTGAACAGGGATCCCCTATCTGTGATGATGTCTTTTGGTAATCCATGGAGTCAAGCCACTTCTTTATGGAAGAGGGTTGCAAACTGTCATGCATCTAGATCCTTCTTGCAGCGGATGAAATGACTCATTTTTGTGAGGTGATTGATGATGACCAATATCATGTCATAACCTTCTGACTTGGGTAGGTCTGTGATGAAGTCCATGGTGATCGATTTCCATGGTCGGTCCAGTGCTTCGTTTGGTTATAGTAGACCATAGGGTGCGTATTGTACCACTTTTGTTCATTGGCACATGTCGCAGTTTTTTACATATTGTTTGATCGTCTCTCTCATCCTTGGCCAATAGTATTTCCGTTGGATTAGGTCAGTCATCTTGGCCATTCCCCCATGTCCTGCCGGGGGGACATTGTGGTGTTTCTGAATAATTGTTGTTCTTATTTTTTCATTCTCTGGTACCCATATCTTCCCTTGATACCATAGGTAGTCATTTTTCCACTGGCATATGCCTAGGGCTACCCCTTTTAGTTCTTTTTGTCCAGCTGTCAATGCCTTCCAGATTTCTTTGATCCATCAGTCTTGTTGTATTGCTTGTTGGGTTCCTTCTTCATCTTGATCATGGAACTCTACCAGTTCCATTTCTTCTAGTAACTATTTTTCTTTTGGTAGTAGGGTTCTCTGCTTATACATGATTCTCGGGTCCCCCTCCTGTGGTAGGTCCCCTTCCCTTCTTGTTAGGGCATCTGGTTTGCCTCCTTCCTTTCCAGGTCGATATTGTATTTTGAAGTCAAACTGACTCATATATTCTTCCCACCTAATTTGTTGTTCATTTAGTTCCTTTGTGGTCATGAAGGGCACCAGGTTTTTGTGGTCTGTTACGACCTTTACTTGGTGTTGACATCTCTTAACATATCACCTCCATTCCTTCAGTGCTTGAACTATCGCCAATAGTTCTTTGTCATGAATATCATAGTTGCATTGTGCCTTATTCATTGTCTTTGAGCGATAAGCTATGGGGTTCCATTTCCCATCTGCTTCTTGCTGAGATAGGATTCCTGTGTAAATGTATTTCGAAGCATCGGTCTCTATCATCATTGGTTTTGTTGGGTCATAGTGTGCCAGTACTGGGGATGTGGTGAGTGTTTCCTTCAGTTCTTTAAAGGCTCTCTGCTCCATTTCTCCTCATTCCCACTTGTTTTTCTTTTCTGTTAGTCAGTAGAGGGGTTTTTCTATGTGGCTAAACCCTTTGATGAATCTTCAGTAGAAGTTGCAGAATCCTAGAAAGCATTGTATAGTTCTTGGACAAAGGTCATCGTTGGCGATGCAACCGATCGCACAACAAAAACCATAATCTTGACCATGGTACCACCTCATACCACAACAAAAAAAGGTCACTACAGGAAGAGAGTAGGAAGGAAAGAATGGCCAGAGTCTGTGCATTGGAGAGCAGTAGGGATGAGGGAGGTTGGGACGAGTTTTGCCGAGATATCACGCCGAGTAAAAATCCCTATTTCCACCCTTGCTTCAGCCTACCAACGATACCAGTCAACTGGCTGAGTTTTAGCCAACAACAGAACTGGTCGAGTGCAAAAAATTACTCCCCGGACCAGCCGTCATTTAGTTATTGCCTCTAGGTGCAACAGAGAAATGTCACTCTGGCAGCTTCGCCGAGATTTTGCTCCTCATGTCTCAGTTAGGACAATTAAGAGAAGACTAGCAGAACATGGTATTCACAAGTATATAAAAGCTGAGAGACCAAGGTTGACACCTGTTCTGGCAAGGAAAAGATATGAATGGTGCCTTAGGTATAGGCATTGGACAATTGCACATTGGAGGAGGGTAGTCTGGAGTGATGAATGTAGTGTGGAGAAATCTGCAGATCCAGCAGTTCAATGGGTCTTCAGAACATCCAAGGAAAAATGGCTTCCAGAGTGTGTGAAGGGAGTGAGGAAGTCTGGAGGTGTTAAGCAGATGGTATGGGCCTGTTTTGCTGGTGGATTGAAGGGAACATGTAATGGGATGAGGATAGAAGATGGGGGTAGAGTAGATGCAAGGGCATATGTTAGGACTTTGGGCTTTTCTTTACTTGATTTTTGGGAGGAATTGGAGGAAAAGGGTATTAGGCCAATCTTTATGCAAGATAATGCTAGGGTACATACTGCTAGGATTACAATGGCATGGTTGGAGGAGAATAAGGTGGAAGTTTTGGAGGATTGGCCACCATATTCACCAGATCTCAATCCCATTGAACATGTTTGGGTACACCTCAAGAAGCTTTACCATGAACATTATGCTCACTTGGCTGAAGATACTAGATCAGCAGATAAGGTAAAGCCACTGATAGAGGAAGCCCTTATTCATTGTTGGGAGTTTATACCTGACTCTTTATTTGAAAGATTGGTAGAGGGTATTCCTAGGAGGATTAATGCAGTTATTAAGGCAAAAGGGTGGTATACTAAATATTAAATTGATATTTTGTATTTATACCTTTTATTCTATCTATTCTATAAAAAACTCTATAGCTCTAAGCACATCTATTGTTACGTGGGGGGTTGATGTTGACAAGTGGTGAGCGGGCGAGCGTCGTTGTCAAGCACGGTATTACAAACCCGGCATGGTTTGTAATGGTTTCATTTGTTAAAAAGGTTTTTCACATGACTCAGTTGAGTCATACGATGATATGTTTTCACACTATGACTCAGGTACGAGTCATAGGGTTTCACATGACTCACAGTTGTGAGTCATAGTTATTTATGTTTGAATTTGATTGGTATGTTGAACATTGACTCATAGGTGTGCCTATGAGTCATGAGGATTAAGAGGCATGACTTCGTTTATACGAGTCATGAGGTTTCGCACATGACCCCTTTAAGGTCATGGGACTTTCGCGCATGACCAAGTATGGTCATGAGGTTATATGTTACGCGAGTGCAGGAGTCACAGTTGTGACTCATTTGATTTGTAAGCAGGTTGCTGGAAGAACTATATAAGGAGGTTAATAGGACCTGATAGTTAGTTCTTCACGCAACCACCTAAGTTATTTCCTATCTTATAAGTTATCAATAAAACACCTTTACGCTCTTTACCTACAAGACCAACAACTGCGAAGAAGAACAAGACTAATACTAGTTAGCACTATAAGGACTTAGTATTGACAATGGTCAATATCTAAGACGTAGTGTAAGATAACGAGTATTAAGAATTCTTGAAGAACGGAGAATACAATAGAAGGTAAGTATTACCTTAACGAAAGACTAACTACAGACTCATTGCCTGTTGCGAGATATAAATAGGAGAGATCATATAGCGGATCGTAACATTTGGTTGCGTCCCTAGCAACACCGAATGACAACACGGATTTCGAGTACGAAGATCAGTCCTTAGAACTCCCAGAGGTTGCACAAGAACTTGCAAGAACAGCCTCAGAAAGAGGAAGAACACCAAGCCCAGTTACATCAGAAGAAAGGTCACGACACAGCGAATCTTCAAGCGAGGAAGAAGAAAGAACAGAAAGAATGTCGGGCCAAGGACAAGCATCAGGACAGGCTACAGGACCGCCACCAGACGGAGGAGAACCACTGGGACAGTTAGCCCAGATACTACAAGCCATGAACGTCCCAAAACCGAAGGTCAAACCACCAAGCACCTACACAGGTGATAGAGAAGAACTCAGGAACTGGCTAGCGGAACTGCAAATCTACTTCCAAGCAGTAGGATGGGCAGAAGAACACAATGAAGAAAAAGTCACCTATGTATCCAGTCTATTAAGAAAAAAGGCAAGTTCATGGCTCACACCCTATATGGAAGGAATAAAAACCAAACCTTGGAACAACTGGGAAGAATTCAAGGAAGCAATTAAAAACCAATTTGGAGAAATTGATCCAAGGGGAACAGCGAGAATAAAACTCAAAAACATGATCCAAGGAAATCAGACTATGACGGAATACTGGAGCAAGTTCCAACTAGCCCTAACGGAAGCAGAATTGGATGATACAACAGCAGGAGAATGGCTATACGCGGGAATGAACCCGAAATTGCAAGAGGAATTTGATCACTATGATCAAACGATCATGGCAGCCGACCAATTAGCAGTATGGGGCATGAACAAAGAAATTCAACTAGCCTCACTCAAACATCTACGCCAGGCCAAGAAAGTCAAAACAGAAACATATAGCACTCCAAGAAACCAGGATGGCACTTTTAGGACAATGCCCAAGGATGTTCCACAAGGAGATCCTATGGACCTAGATGCTACAAATCGAAGGAGATACCAAAGACTACCTCAGAAAGAATGGAGAAAACGCATGAAAGAAGGATTGTGCTATCAGTGTGGAAGGAAAGGACATATGGCAAAAGACTGTCAAGTCAAAAAAGCCAATACCAAAGGACCAAAGATCCGAGAATTAGATGTGGAGAAAGGACAAGAGGAGGCTTTAAACGACGAAAGTCCCCGAGAATAGATGGTTCAGGGGACAACCAAACGAAACCCATCAAAAGAATGACGACGTCCTTAGGAAAAGATGGACCGGAGGACGACAAGACAAAAGACATCAAAACCACATACCTCAACACCACTTTAACCAACAAAGAAACAAAAAACCTCAAATCGGACCACATCATGGTTAAAGTACAACTCCATAACAGACAGGAACAGATATCGACAAACGGAATGATCGATTCAGGGGCAACTGAAGATTTTATAGACCGTAATTTCGCTATAAATCATCAGTTACCCTTAACAAAAATCAAAAAACCAAGGGACATATACATGGTGGATGGAACAGTATCAGATGCAGGACCAATCACCCATGTTACGGAGATCCCTATGAACATAGGAAGCCACAAAGAGAAAGTAACTTTCCTAGTGGCCAACCTTGTCAAACATGAAGTCATCCTTGGCATGACCTGGTTAAAGGACCACAACCCAAGAATGGATTGGAGAAAAGAAGAAATCACCTTGGATAGCGACAGGTGTAAGGCAGTATGCCTTGATGCCTCCCCAATGGTATATGTGATACCAGAAAAGGAAGCAATTCGGGAAAATCTGGAAAGCCGGATTTTAAAGATCAGCACCAAGAAAGGACCAAACTATGAAGTTACGGTCAAAAGGCTGAGAAAAGATGCGAAAATACCTATGAAAGGTTCGCAAAAAGCTGCAGGAAGTGACCTATTCAGCATAGAAGGAGCCATCATCCCAGCAAGGGGACAAAAGCTTATCGGAACAGGAATTTCAATGGGACTTCCGGAGAACACCTATGCCCGCATTGCACCCAGAAGTGGTTTGGCAAGCAAAAATGGCCTCACCATTAATGCTGGAGTCATAGATGCGGACTATACAGGAGAAATCCAGGTCCTATTGGCAAACCTGTCAGAAGTGGATTACGAGGTCCACAAAGGAGATAGAATTGCTCAGATAATTATTGAGAAAATAGTCTCAACACCCTTCACAGAAGTACAGCAACTTCAGCATACAGAAAGGGGTGACCAAGGATTCGGCGGTACAGATAAATCAGGACAGACTAAAGATAAGAAAAAGCTGTCAATAGCCTTTATCTCAGCACAAGCATTCGGCAGGATGCACAAAAAAGGAGAAATTACCGGAATCTTGAAATGGGACGATGCAAGACTTACGCTAGCGGCTACAACAATTAGCACCAAACTAGGGTTGCAAAAGAAAGGGAAGGGCGGAAAAGAAACTTTGAGACAAATAGTGCCTAAGGAGTATCACAACTTCTTAGACATATTTGAAGAAAAGGAAAGGACAGAACTACCGCTGCACCGAACAGCAGACCACAAGATAGAAACAGAAGCACTACCACCATTGATGAAACTCTACCCCTTGAGAGGAGAGGAACTCAAAGAACTCAGAGAATACTTGGAAAAGAATCTGGAAAGACGATGGATAAGGCCGTCGTCCTCATCAGCAGGAGCACCCATACTTTTTGTCAAGAAAAAAGATGGGGGCTTAAGACTCTGTGGAGATTACAGAGGCTTAAATGCAGTATCAAAGAAAGATAGATACCCATTACCATTGATAAGCGAAGCCTTGGATCGATTGCAAACGGCGAAATATTTCACCAAACTCGATATCAAGGATGCATACCAACACATACGGATAGCCAAGGGAGATGAATGGAAAACAGCATTTAGGACACGATATGGACTATATAAATAAATGGTCATGCCATTTGGACTAGCAAATGCACCGGCAACCTTCCAACGATGGGTTAACAACGCCCTCAGCAAATATTTAGATGTCAACTGCATAGCTTACTTGGATGACCTCCTGGTATATTCAGATACCATAGAACAACATCGAAAGGACGTGGCCATGATACTAGCCAAGCTCAAGGAAATGGGGGTATGCCTAAAACCCACAAAATGCGAATTCCACAACAAGGAAACTGAATACCTAGGATTTATTATCAACTCTGAAGGAGTATGAACGGACCCTACTAAAACAGACGCCATAAAAGTATGGATGACACCAGAAAAGGTTAAAGACATCCAAAGCTTTGTGGGATTCTGCAACTTCTACCGACGATTCATAGAAGGATTCAGCAGAATAGCGAAACCACTGTATAACAGGACAAAGAAAAATCAGAAGTGGGAATGGGGAGAGCTGGAGCAAAAAGCCTTTGAAGGTCTTAAAGAAAGACTCACCACAACCCCGATACTAAGACACTTTGACCCCGAGGCGCCTATTATGATAGAAACAGATGCATCCAACTATGTCTGTTCAGGAATAATATCGCAACAAGACAAGGAAGGATTATGGAAACCAATAGCCTACCGGTCAAAAACAATGACCAAGGCAGAATGCAACTATGACATACACGATAAAGAACTTCTCGCAATCATGCAAGCTCTTCAGGAATGGAGAAAATATGCACAAGGAAGCCCCCACACAATCAAGATTCTTACGGACCACAAGAACCTTGTTCCATTCACAACTACCAAGGCCCTAAATGGAAGACAAATACGATGGAGTGAAGAACTTAGTCAATACAATATTCGAATCGAATATCGACCAGGAAAAGAAGGGGCAAAACCAGATGCCCTCACACGAAGAACAAATGACATACCAAAGGAAGGAGATGACCGCATTACACAAAGACAAAGAATTCTACTACCGAAAGAACAATTCTTTGAGGATGAAGGATATGCTTCGGGTCCAGAAGAAATCAACACTATGGAACTATGGACGATAGAAGACCAAGACACCGAAAAGAATATCAAGGAAAAAACATCACAAGATGCATTACTCCAAGATATTCGAAAAGCAATAGAAAGAAAGGACAAAGAATACCCGAAGGTGGCCTTAGGATCATGTGACTGGAAAGAAGGATATATATGGTATGAAGGAAAAATCTGGTTGCCAGAGGATGAACCGACAAGAACCGAAGCAATCAGAAGAAACCATGACACACCACAAAACGGACACGGTGGAACAGCCAAGACACTGGAATTAACACAACGAACGTACTACTGGCCAGGAATGCGCCAAGACATTAAGCAATATGTCAAAAACTACGACATGTGTCAAAGAATAAAACCAAGCCGTCATGCGCCATACGGACTATTGCAACCACTACAAATACCAGAAAAACCATGGAAATCCATCAGCATGGATTTCATCACAGACTTGCCACTATCGAACAACTATGACGCCATATGGGTCGTTGTGGATCGCCTGACCAAGATGGCTCATTTCATACCCTGTCGAAAGGATATGAAAACTAAACAATTCACATAACTGTTTATGAAAAATGTTTTCAAATTGCATGGATTACCAAAGGACATCATCAGCGACAGAGGATCAATATTCACATCGGACCTATGGAAAGAGATGACCAAAGGATTGGACATCACCCGAAAAATAAGCACAGCATTTCACCCCCAAATGGACGGTCAAACAGAAAGAACAAATGCCTCACTGGAACAATTCCTGAGGGCATATGTGGAATACTCCCAACAAGATTGGGAAGGATGGCTATCATTTGCGGAGTTTGCATACAATAACACGAGACAAGATGTCATTAAGACAACACCCTTTTATGCGAATTATGGACATCACCCCATCAACGAACCCATGGGACACATAGGCTTACCAGGAATATTGGAAAAGGATGATATCAGCCGACTACATGGACTCATCCAAACAGAAATATGAATGGCACAAGATAAAATGAAGGAAAACAACGATCACCACAGAAAACCTGATCCAAGACTAGAATCAGGAGACAAAGTCTGGTTAATTACAAAAGACATTTATACCATGAGACCATCGAAGAAACTGGATTATCGGAAAATTGGACCATACAAAATCATTGAAAAAATAGGAGAAAAAGCTTATAAGCTAGACCTCTCGGCCTCAATGAAAACCAAACATCCAGTCTTCCACATCAGCAAACTCGAACTCTACTCAAATAATCCTCTACCCTCCCAAAAGAAACCTCCCCCTCCTCCTATTGAAATAGAAGGAGAAGACGAATATGAACTTGACCAAATAGTCGATTCAAGACTACATTACGGAAAACTACAATACCAAGCCAAGTGGACCAGTTACACTGCACAACACGACCAAGAGTGGTACCCAGCAGAAAACTTCAGCAATGCCGAACATGCAATCGAACACTTTCACCGAAAAAACCCAGGAAAGCCTGGTCAAAGAAGAAGAACAAATGAGCGACAAAGATTCGATCAATCTAGTCGATCTCCCCGCATCCAAGCCAATTACACCGGAACAAGCAGAACACAACCAGGGAAACTGGATGGGCTGTTTCAACGATGGATGCCAAGCACACTTTACGGAAAAAGAAGGGGCCGATTACTGGCCGGAAAGATACAGAACCCCCCTACAACCACTCGAACCACCCATGACGACATGGGAAGAAACGTCACCGTCCCCGAGAACACCACCCCAGTCGCCATACGACAACAACATCCTTTTAACAGCAAAACAGGTAAGGTTTTCAGGGACGAAAACAAAGAAGGGGGGGCAAAAAATCTTGGCCCAAGGTCAAGAAAGATGGAGACCAGTTGGAAGATGGTCTAACGATAACCCATACCGATTCCTTCGAGACGAAGGAAACCTTGAAGAGAAAGGTCAAGGAAAAAGAGGAGCAAATTGCGGAACTGGAGGAGCATAGAAAATGGTCAAAAGGAGAGATAGCAGGCAAGGATATCAGGATCCGAGCCCTGGAAAGAGAGCTAGCAAGAGAACGCTATGCGAGGAAGGAGGAAGAAAAAAGGTTTAGCAGGATTGCGGGAGATATGGCACACATCCGCAGAAACATAAAAAAAGATGTGTACTATGAAGGATACCATTACGAATCCTCAAGGGACTGAGGATTTAGGGAGAGGGGAGCTAGTATTACAAACCCAGCATGGTTTGTAATGGTTTCATTTGTTAAAAAGGTTTTGCACATGACTCAGTTGAGTCATACGATGTTATGTTTTCACACTATGACTCACATACGAGTCATAGGGTTTCACATGACTCACAGTTGTGAGTCATAGTTGTTTATGTTTGAATTTGATTGGTATGTTGAGCATTGACTCATAGGTACGCCTATGAGTCATGAGGATTAAGAGGCATGACTTCGTTTATACGAGTCATGAGGTTTCGCACATGACCCCTTTAAGGTCATGGGACTTTCGCGCATGACCAAGTATGGTCATGAGGTTATATGTTATGCGAGTGCATGAGTCACAGTTGTGACTCATTTGATTTGTAAGCGGGTTGCTGGAAGAACTATATAAGGAGGTCAGTAGGACCTGATAGTTAGTTCTTCACGCAACCACCTAAGTTATTTCCTATCTTATAAGTTATCAATAAAACACCTTTACGCTCTTTACCTACAAGATCAACAACTGCGAAGAAGAACAAGATTAATACTAGTTAGCACTATAAGGACTTAGTATTGACAATGGTCAATATCTAGGATGTAGTGTAAGATAACGAGTATTAAGAATTCTTGAAGAACGGAGAATACAATAGAAGGTAAGTATTACCTTAACGAAAGACTAACTACAGACTCGTTGCCTGTTGCGAGATATAAATAGGAGAGATCATATAGCGGATCGTAACATACGGTAATGATCACTTTTGTCACCAAACTATACTTCTTTAACTTTTTGTGGAGGTTTCCAGTCCCACATGGCACTGATTTTGATTGGGTCCATCTGGATTCCCTTCCTATTGATGATGAATCCTAAGTATTCTGTTTCTTTTTTGTGGAATTCGCACTTTGATGGTTTGACTTTCATTCCAGAATCTTGTATGTCGGCCAATATATTACTAACATCTTTTTTGTGTTGTTCAAGGCTATCTGAGTATACCAGGATGTCATCCAGGTAAACTATGCAGCATACGTTGATATATCTCCACAAGGTGTTGTTGATCCATCTTTGAAAGGCTGCTGGGGCATTGGTCAGCCCAAATAGCATTACCAGGTATTCATAAGTTCCTAGTTTGCTAGCAAAAGTTGTTTTGCTTTCATCTCCTTCTCTGATGTGTATGTTGTGATAGGCATCCTTTATGTCTAATTTGGTGAAGTACTTTGCCATACTTAGTCTGTCCAGGGCTTCCCTTATTAAGGGTAAGGGGTATCTATCCTTTTTTGTGATTTCATTGAGTCCCCTATTGTCCACACATAATCAGAGGGTTCCATCCTTCTTTTTGATGAATAATATTGGCAATGCTTGGTCTGTCCTCACCTGATGGATCCAACCTCGTTCTTTGTTCTGTTGGATGTAATTTTTTAATTCGTTTAGTTCGTCTGCTCCTAGTTGGTATATTTTCTTCTTTGGGACCTTCTTTCCCTCTTCTATAGTTATTCCCCAGTCTACTCCTTCCCAATGTGTGGGTAGTCCTTTCTTTTCTTCCTGCTCGAATATGTCCAATAGATGATGGTATTCCTTTGGGGTTGTTTCCTCTCTTCTTCTCTTGTCCTTTTTCTTCTGGTATTATATGGCCAATTCCGTACTGATGTTGATAGTCTCTACTCAGATTGTTTCTTCTTCTTTCCTCCATCGAACTATCCCCATGGATTCTCCTCATCAGTAAAAGCATCCAAACGCTTTGGCTAATATTTCATGGATCTCAATCCTCTTAGATTACTTCCTTTTGTCCGGTTTGTCTTTTCGGTTGGTTTGTTGAATATCATAGGGATCTGAACTCCCAAATCTATTGTCCCCCCTCTGGGTATCTTCCAGCTCTGTTACTTCCAGTAAGTCCTCCATGTTGATTTTTTCTATGAGGAGTTGTGCAATTCGGTCTCCCCTCTTTATCTGGGATTCGTTGTTACCAAAATTGACCATAACTACCTTTATTTCTCTAGTGTAATCTTCATCTATTACTCCTGCATTCATCGTGAGCTGATACTTGACTGCTAGACTGCTTCGAGGTGCTATGCATCTATAGGTTTGTGGAGGTAGCCCTAGGACTATTCCTATTTGTACTATTCCTTGCCCATTGGCAGTTATTTTGACATCTTTGCTTACATACAGGTCATGTCCTACAGCCTTTTCTGAGCCTTTGGTGGGCATCCATGCATCTGGTGTCAGCCTTCTGACCTTGACCCTTTGCTCTCCCCTGATCTTGATCTCCAAAAGCCTTGTGATCAAGTTTTCATCCCAAGCTTCAGCTTCTGGGACTGAATAGACCACTGGCGAACTGTTGAGACACCATGTCGTGCATTATTCACTATTGAATGTAATCTTTCTTTCATTCCAGTCTATTGTGGGATTGTGTTCTCTCAACCATGGCATTCCAAGGATGACCTCATGATTCTGTAGGTCTGCTACCTGAAAGGTTCCCTCTTCATGGTGACTTCCTATCTTCATTGATACTTCTGCCGTGTGGGTTACAGGCCCCATTTGGCTTGGTTTTCCATCAGCCAAGTAGATTTCTTGTGCATTCTTGGCTTCTTTCATTGTTATTCCCTGTTTCTTGCAGACTTCGTTGTCGATGAAGTCTTCCATTGCTCCTGAATCGATCATTGCATCAATCATAACTGTATTCTTTCCTTCTTGTAATTGTACTTTTACCATTACATCGTTGTTTTCTTGTTCTAGTGATTCTGTGTGCTGAAGTACTGCATAGTAATTGGATAAAATGATGGGTTTTCGTTCTGGTCTGTCCCTCAGTCCATCACTTACTGGAGACATTCCTCATTTCCTGCTGGCTCTTCTTCCCTTTCTACCTCTATTTCCTTGATCATGGGTCAACTCCTCCTTATCTTGTAGTCCTGGGGTCTCCATTCTTTTCTTACCACTGTATAATCCTTGTTGTCTCTTGGACTCCTACACTCGCTTGCCAAGTGTCCTGGCTTGGCACATACTAGGCATAGGTTGTTGTTCCTCCTTCGCAAAAACTCGTTTTTTGATAGGTTGAGTTGGGCCTTCTCCGTGTTGTGTCTAGATCCATGGGGTCCCCTTTTGGGTCTCTTCCCTTCCTGTCCTAAATGTCCCATTTGGGTTCCTGGATGTTTCCATCATCTTCTGCTCTATTGCTTGACCTCCTTGCAAGTGTTTGATCCTCCTGATCTGATTTTCTTTCTTGATGACCCACTTGGCCATTCCTTCCACGCTGTTGGTTGTGAAGTGGTCGGCAGTGCAAGCATCCTGCAGGGTTCTATTGATTCCTTTCAGGAACTGTCTTCTCATAGTTCCTTTGTCTTCATTTGCCTCCATTGCAGTGAGTTGGAACTCATTCCAATAATCCATTACTGGTTCTTTTCCCTGTCTCATTTGCTCCAGTTTCATGCGCGCTGCATTTTCTGCGTCGATGTCTCCAAACTGGCCTTGGAGCACCTCAGCAAACTCTTCATATGTTGTTCAAGGTTCCATTCTTCTTCCCTCAGTATATGAGGTTATCCAGCTGGCCACTCCTTTCCTCAGTAGGGACTTAACATATGTGATCTTCCGCCTTGCTTCTGTGGTTCCCATAGTATCGAAATATACTCTGCATTGGGTCAAAAATGTTCGCAACTTACTGTGCGTTCTGCTGAATGTTGGTACCTTTTCTACCTTCATTCTGTCTCCGTTTTCTCTTCTGCCATTCAGTCAGTCGAGAATTTCAGCAAATTGTTCAGTGGTAAACCCTTGGATTTGTGTCACTAGTGGTAGGATTGCTGCCCCTCCTGCCACCGGTACTGCTGCTCCTGCCCCTCCTACTGGGGGTACGACGTCCATTGCGTCACTCATTGTTTTTGGGTACTGCTTGTTAGATGCAACCAAATGTTACAATCCCCTCTTGCTCGGGTATACTTGCAGTAGGCAATGCTTCTTGTTTCATTTATTTGACAGATCGGTCTCTTTCAGACTCTTACTTATCTCACTCTCGTAGTTTAAGTCCTCGACTTCTATGATTCCCTGATTGTTCCAATTGATGACCCCAGTATTCTGAATGTAGTAATTGATAAGAGATTTTTTTATATTGAAAAGTATTTAGATGGTTGTGTGAGGAACTAACTACTCCTGCCTACAAGCCTCCTTATATGGTTATTCCTCCCATAACCCTAACCCTTGATGACTCATCCTATAAGTCATTCATACGTGTGACTCGAATGAGTCATCATGTGAAATCCATCAGCTGACTCCTATGAGTCTACCTTGCTAACTATCAAAACCAATCAAAACTTATAAAACTAATCCTGTGAGCAAATCGCGTCATATGTGTGAAACCCGTGACCCATAATCTGAGTTGTGTGTGAAAACATAACATCATATGACCACCATTGTGAGTCATAGGAAATCAAACAATAAATAAAAACCTACTAATGACTCGCTAGCACAAGTCATGTGAAATACCCATTCCTTCTGACTCATAATTATGAGTCAGGTGAAATCTGCCTTACCAATCTGCCTTGCTTAGTCATGATCCGTGACACTCATTCCCATTTCTGCTAACTACCAAGTTGAAAAATTGAGCTAAATAGCACTGTTTTGTATTTAAATATTGAGGTACAAAATTTTATCACCTTACTTGAATTTGACCTGCTCTACAGAAAGGAAATCATGCCACTAGAATACTCTACCTTTATTACTGTATCTGATTAGCCTATACTTATTTATTCAACTAATAATTATATCAGAAGGTGATGATCCATTACCACAATCACTAATCTGATAATTGAGCTGTTTGCAATGTATTATAAAAGCTTAATCACACATAATAGACTATCAATATCTTAATTCTATACTGAAGTCCTGAGACGATCACTGATCAGTTAGTCCATTTTTGGATAGTTGAGTGTTTAACCTAGTCTGGACCAAGCCTATTAGAGGATCCTATCAAGTTGATGACATCAGTTATTATGTGGATCAGCTAGATTATCTATACTAAGAGCAGATTGAATTATGCAATAAAATAGAGAATTTGAGGTACAAAATGTCTGGCAATTTTAAAAACTGATTCATCAGTGAGTACAAACATTTTGTGAAACTGAGTGAGAACATAAAATATGCAATGACATGATGTGGGTGGCTGGAAGACTAGTTTGTGGTATTATTTTATGTGTTTTCACCCATTTCTAGGCCAGTAAATCATGTCTGACATAATTCTGTATGCTAAAGATGAACAAAAATAATGCCTTATTGAGTTAAAGATGATGTTAAGAAAGCTCTGTTTGGACCAGTCTTCATTAGTCTGGGCAAGTCAGTCTCCAATCCCTTGACTTGACCTGTCAAGGGCTAGACTATGTAAACTTGACTGTTCCTGGCTAGACTATTTGGAACCCTGACTAGAATAAGGTGATTCACAATCATGTTGCGAATTCATGATGCCATTGTTGAAAATAGCATAAACCTAGGTTTACCTCTAGGATATAGTAAAAAAGTGGCTACTATAGTAGCAGTTTTGATGGGTTTTTCTTTGTAAAATTTGATAAAATAGCTTTTACCAGCGATCACAGTACCATTGTTATGATTTTCTATGCAATTACAACAGCGATTGCACACGGTAGCTTTATTATAGAGAGGGCACCAAGGTTATCATTTGACAGTCGGGGTTCTTGGTCAAATCTTGTCCCCATGGCTCAAATCATCGTCAAGTGATCTATGTATTAATCAAAATTGAGATTGTGAAAATGATGTTGGGAAAAGGACGGTAATAAAAATTCCTTCTTTCACTTAATAATAGGTTTTATTTAATTAGACTAGGGTTGCCCTCGGTGAGGCACGTCAAGTAATTTGAAGTAAATACCTCGGTTAGCCGCAGTAAAGTGGTTTTACACCCCGAGTACCTCGCTGATGGTGCCGCCACGCCAAGGGCATCCCTGGTCGCATCGAGGCCCCAATTGCGGACATTTCCAGACCAGCTGTTGACCTACTGCCATGGAAATCTGGCGAAACCAGGATTGTTACTAGCGAGGCACTAGGCCCGGATTGCATCAAGTATGTCGCCAGAGGTTGTTGAATTAAGCTTACCTCCCATACTTGCTACAATTTTAGTTAATCAAACGATCTGGTGGAGTTACCAGCCTCGCACAAACCACATGCGCCATCCCACTTTTATGAGATTTTACGCCACTGGCTGTGAGTATTCAGAATCGTCGGAGAGTAAAATTTTACAAAAAATCAAATACGGTTCAGAATGGCAATGGGTTTGGATAGCTTGTGTGGAGGAAAAATAGAGTGGAGAGATTATTTCTATAATGGCTGTAAAGACTCTAGACAAAAAGACTGATAGAAAAACAAAACTTGAGGGCAGGGGCTGAACAATGAAAGACAAAGGAAATACAAGACTTATAAAGATGCAGCAGAAAGTCCAAAATCCGATGGAAAATATTTCTTCCATTCTGTGCCCACTAGTGTTGAAAATCTTTTCACACTATTGCAGTAGACAATAGTAATAGTGATTTGCCGACCACAAAACACACAAACAAACAACTCACCAACAACGGAACATCCTCCAATATTCTGGGCTTCAAGCTAGTGCATGACGAGCAGCTCTAGATACTTTCAACACAAAGGGGTAATAATTTCTTTGCTATACTTCTGTCAATCGCTTACCCGAGTTTGGACCTTGACTTTGGTCTTACCTTCTTTTGACCCTATTTGGGATTCCTCTCTGAAGATTGATTATTGAAGGAGGGTCTCCTGCTTTATGCTTCGGTGAAAATGGTTTACTATCAGGGTAGGAGTGATGCGTGATTGTGTCTTTGCTCCCTAGTCCGGTTCAAAGGTTGTCCAGGGTCCGAATGTTGATGTAAAAGAGGGGGTTATATGAGTGTTAGACCGATTTATCAGTCCTACTCCACTGGGGATTATTTCAGGAGTCAGTTCACAATTACTCATACCGTGGATGTCGAACCCCACCATTGCCTGCTTCCTATCAAACTGGCAATGAGTAAATATTTTTTTCATGAGGAACCAGATCTGCGCAATCACTCTGGATCAAAAGAGCAACAGCAATGAGCAGGCTGTGAACCCACTTTTCCGCATCTCTGCTTCGCCCTCCGATCATGCCTGGATTGTTTGCCTGTGGCAAAGATATGTTGGTAAGCATCTGCAATAGTGTTGGCGCTACGCCTAAAAGAGAATGATAGAAGTTGTGCCCGAAACAACGGCTGAGGAAACAAAACGATACTCAAGGACATGAATTTTATAGCTCCGAAGTAACTATCTTCCCTCCTGGCGCGAGGGCCTAGAGCTCTAACTTCCAATTTCCAACCTTCTCATTTAGACGGGTTGCGATGTTTTAGTCTATCAAGGAAGCCCGCTTATCCGAGAAATTTCCTAAAGGCCAACTCATACAAGAAACTTCCGGTATAGGTTGGCAGATAAGTCAAGAAGAAAACTTCTTGAATAAACGGCATATGGTGTAATTCCCCTACAGGCCAAGTCATGTCAACGCACTAGAATTCCAATTACTAGAAATTCCATTCTATTAGTCAAACCTCGTGTGGCAAACAAAATCAAAGCTTTGTTACCTTCCAATTCACTTTGTTAAATATTTTTTTTTTCTGGAAATTCGGTTTCTTGCATGGCAAGTTTAAGTGATTATTCAACAACTGGCTGGATGGAATAACAAATTGTAATGCGACCTCTAAGAGTTGGTTAATAATGTATTGAACAAATTAAACTTTTTTTTTTGAAACTCGAATTAAGAAATGCTCGTAGTGGATACCTCTTCATGCTCCTTAGTAAGATATGCCAACGAACTTGTGGCTTATTGAGGTCTCCGGCCATGAAAGCCGATGTTAATAGAGGAGTAGGCCAAGGGAAACACTAAACCGGAGACCTAGTGATAACAACCTTGATACAGTCTTACCACCCCTTGTTGGGCAGTTTCAGATCATTTATCACAAATGTTGCAGAATTACCAGCGCGGTGCAACCTCGGGGAAAGTTGGCACATAGAAGCGGTGTTACGGCTGTAAACAGAGTGAAATCAGGAGATGTTCAAAGTCCTTTCACTCCTCATGAGATTGCACCCTCGTGAGCTATTTTTCCTCCTTGTCAGAGTGATCAGGGATTTATTAATCAGGAATCTTGCGATGGGTGCAATATCGTCAGGTGTGTGAGGGCCTGAATAGTCACTTGTTCAAGGAATTAAACCGAGTGCAATGTGATGGAAATTCCACTATTTGCTGCCGTTCCAAGAAGTTTTCTAATCGCCTTATCGCCCAACACGTGCTGTGGCATTTGTGACATAGAAATAGTAGAATGTAGAAGGTGAGCGCCAAGGCCGATCGCACTCAAGTCCACCCGGGGCAATAATATTTCACAGAAGTTGATAAGTAAATTTACTGTTAAGCAGTAGAGATGTCAAACGATTGCCCATGTCACCTGGGTTGATGGACGTAAAGTATACGGGCACACGAATTACAAGAAAAGAATTATGAATGGGCAACAATAGATATGGGGGAGATATCGGACAAGGATAGAAGGTTAGGTGAGTGTGAAAGAAAAATGACGGGCGTGAGGAGTGATGTGGATGTTGGCGGGATTGGAGCCCAACGGGAATCTCGGTTGCAGTGGATTTAAGGTTTCAGTCCATGTTCGAGTGGTCAAGCGAATTCAGATTAGGTTATCGATGCTTTCCGATAATTGAGGGATTTTGGAACGCAAAGTTAGGGATCGCTATCTCCGTGACCAATGAGCTAAATGTGACGGTAAGCGGAAAGAGAAAACAGGGATTTTGCAGTTCTAGGGAACAATTAGCTAGTAAGTAAGCTTAATAAGCAATTTTAGCACATGGAAAGAAAAAAAAGTGATCGTATCATATGAATGACAATATTACATGATAAAATCATCACTGACCGGATACAATATGGATACGATACTTCCAAATTTTATCTTCAATTTTTTATCTTTGATTATGTCTTCCTTTGCACAATCCTCAGAGTCTCAAGGCAGCACTCCAACCCATTGCCATACATATTTGACAGATGAGAAGAAGCTCATACTCATGAGACTTTGTGTTGAAAATCAGGCTGATTTTCAAGACAGAAGAAAGGGGCAGTTTTGGGTGATGATATCAGACTTGCTTCACCAAGAAGCAGGAATATTCTTAAAAGATCCTGCAGGTATGTTTGCAGAAGTATATATATATTTAAGATAGAGAAGAGATAGAAAAAAAAAAAAATAGGAACAGTAAAAGGATTTGTGGCCAGCCATCGCAAACAGCTTAAAGTCCAAAGCTGTGAATTGGGTACAGTTCAAGAAGATACCAACTTCACTCAAGCAGTGGATAAGTGGATTGAGGTTGAAGAAGACTGGGAGCATGCAAAAGAGATTGCACAGCAGCCAAAAATACAGAGCATATGAGAGGCACAGGAGGCTGAAGTCCATCATGCAAATTTGCTTCACAGTGCTCACCTTAAGTATCACTTTTCAAGTGAGAGTAGTGATGAGGGAAGTGAGGATAAGAGAGATCTAAAAAGAACTCGCCAGGGGTCAGCTGAAAGTGAGAAGGAAATGCGGAATTTGGGAAATACAGAGGGGAGGGCAACTACTACTGATACCATACACCAGATCAGCTCATTAAGAAAAAAGACAAGGGAATGAGGAGTATGGAAGGATACCCATGAAATGATTGCTGCTGTTAAGGGGATGAGAGATGCTGTTGCATTAAGGGCTGAGAAGCTAGGTGGACAGAGTGAAGGGTCTAGAAGGTTTTTGGATATGGTACAGTGGCTAAATACGATTGAGGAAAACATAAGATAAGAGGGAGATTTAAGACAAAAGCAAGCAGAAAGAGTGGAAAAACAGCAAGAGAAAACAAATCAATTGTTAGAAGGAATTCTGTTGAAAATTGGAAGTAATTAAAAACATTTTATATTATACAAGTGACAAGTAAGCTGACAAAGAAGGCGGATCACAATCAAAGTGATCATAGGTTTCGTTTCTGTAAAAACATGAATGAATATTAGAAAGAAGAATGGTAACAAGAAAGTAACCAGCAACAGGAGAAAGACCACTTTGCAAACTCCATTAATATCCATTGAATGCCCAGAGATTCATTGTTTTCCCAAAACCATGCTCAACACTAACATGCATACTTGACATATGTGCATTCATCTCTTTGAGGACAGAATTGAGAGGCAATCCAACAGTAGCCTTGTATCCACTAACAATTCCATATGACAAGGCATATGCTGGATTGCCATACAAATAGCATCTCTCATCAACCCCCATTCCCTGATTGATTTCCTTCAAACGATTTTCCAACTCTGAATCAATATACATTTGCCAATCTCCAACCTTCCCAAACCATGAACCAGCAAAACAGGAAATAATTCCATCAGGTGTTATTACTGCCTGGAATTTAAAGCCATGAGACTTCTTGTAGCCTGAATAATAATACCGTTGATGTAAGGTCGGTCGACAAATCATGCATATCATTCCGTCAATAAACCCCCAGATACCTTTCACCCCACCCTTAGCTTCAATAACTTCACTGTATTTTACAATTTGTTGTCTTGTAAGCCTTCTTTGATCCCATTCCATATGCTTTGAATATCATTCAACTAGGTACTCAATAATATCATTGAATACTGTAGATAACCATGATTGAGAATGTTGAAAAATTTTCATATCCTCCTTCAACCGATTTGGGGCTGAGAGCTGATAAAGTAGTAAACATAATACTGTCTCAGAGGGACAGCTATACCCATGGTGAAATCGAATCTGCAAAAGTTTGAAATATGGAAGCAACAACTGAATATCTTGTGGCTTAAATCTATATTCTGTTAGTACAACTTTCTTCAGGTTAATGGTAATTTAATTAATTATTTCACCTTAAGAGTTCCACACACCAGGTTGTAGTAAAATTATTAAGACTGAAAGGGACTCCAACTGGTATTAAAAGTGGTGCTCAATATCGGTATCGATTCTAGAATTCCTCCTCTTGTAATTGCTGTAACTGTTTTGTAGCCATAATAGTGGTTGTAGTAGCCATAGTTACTGTTAACAGTACAGCAATATTCTCAACATCCATTATGAAATTGGCTTGCAAGATGCAATTGAATGAAGTACTCTGTAATATTACTTATTTATACTATCATGTTAGCCATATTCCCTAGCCCAATTCTAGATATAAAATAAAGATTAAAACGACATACCAAAAAGTAGACATATTTCTAAACACCTCAGACAGGCAGAGCAAGCATAGGTTGAGAAGCCATATACAACAAGCTCTGCCTATCTACCTACAGTAGAATGTGGAGCATGCACAGGTTGATAAGCCGGGTGTAAAATGCTCTGACTATTTACCTACAGTAGAATGTAGAGCATGTACAGGTTGATAAGCCAGGTACGAAATGCTCATACAATTTACTATAGCTCCTTGGATCAGGCTGTCCCACAGTTGCAGTATCCTAAAGCAAGTACAAGGCTTAATCTATGGTAAATTCCATTAGTAAGACTTTGAAATTTTACAAGAAAAGAAAAACAGAAGTAGGCGGGATGGGGGAGATTAATACTGGAAATGTTCCTATATCCAATGCTTTGTGAAGATTGCTGACTGGTGAATAATCTGGTGAATGGGGGATTGATCGAAGGAGAGGGGCAGTGGATTGAGGCAGGGCCCTGAGTAAAAATCTGTAAGCGAAACATTCCACTTAATGATAAAAAAAAGAAGAGGAAGAACTACCATACAAGAGATAACCACTATACAAGAGATAACCACCATACAAGAGATATAGGACCAATTCTTATACTTCATTTTGATGGAAATCCATTGAGTTGGGTGGTGTTTGGGGGAAAACCGCTTGTGGTGTGATGTGGGAAGAAGTTTGTTTTGGGCGTTAGCAAATTCGTGATCTTTCCGCTTAGCTTAGCTAGAACTAAGCGTCCGGCATCGCTTAGGTGGGACAATAACCCTAACCCTTGACCTGTTGCCCTGGCAACAAGCTAGAACTTAGCTAAAATGACGTTCCAAAATCCCTCTAATGGCAGTCATACACTGTTAGCTTAATTTAGACTTGATAAAAGTCACAATTTACAAAACATTGCCAGGGGACGGATTATGCGATTCAGAAGTTGGATGGTTCGCAACATTTTGCTTGATATTTTGGGTGGCATCTGATCGCTGGCCCAATTACAAAGAGTGTGGTTGCAGCTCGCTACCATGGGCGGAGGGCCAAACAATCCAATGAAGTTGTCCAGTATGATGGATGGTCGGGGGTGGAAAGTCGAGTTTTCGGGGCGAATAGTTTCACCAAACATTGGAAATTTGCATAAGACATTAATCTAAATTATAGAAATGCGGGAACGTGAAGTGCGACTGTAGAGAAAGTCAAGGTGTGCTACGAAATATAAATACTGTGGGGGGCTGAGAAGTTGGAGGGGTACCCGGGAGGCTCCGGCAATGAGATTCAGCCCGTGGGAGTGGTGGGTTCAACGGTCGAGAATTCCAAGTTTTCGCAAGGTCAACGTGGTGGAGTAAGGAGTCGCCTTCTCGAATACTAGAGCGCATATCTCGGTCTTTGTATCGGTTTATCAGCCGCAATAGGGGGTCTCACACCGCCGGTTCAGATCTGGGACTCGTACCGCGGTTCATTGCAGTACGGTGTGAGGCCTCTTGGTTCATGATATAAATTCGTTGCTGGTTTGAAAAAATATGTAGTCAAGAGACTAATGCCGGAAAGAGAAAGGCGGGGCTGTTAGTTGAAGACCCAGAGCGCAGGATGCTTTTAGCTTGCAAGATTTTCACCACTAGTCATTGCACTTTTCTTGTTTTGTAGATCCCCATACAGTGTAAACTCTCTCTGAATCACCGAAACATCCTGTTTACCACCTCCAGAGCCGGTACTCGTACCGCAGTTCTTTTTTCGAGTTCGCGGTTCGTGAACCGCGAACCGCCTGTCTGAACCCGGCTGAACCGGCGGTGAGACCCCCTAATAGCATTTGCACTACGATAAGCAGCGTTGTTACACTCGCTTCTGTTCACCATTTTTAACGCCACCTTGTCAAACATAATGCGCAGTCCAAATCGCTCAATTGCCATTGGAAATCCTTCAAATGCGCCCCCATGCACAACCCTGAATGTCGGATAACCCATCACTATTTTTTTTCTCTTTCGTTTCGCTGTTATGGGCAATCGTGCAGGATCGTTATTGGACCAACACTATAGTAAGGCTGTATGTATTTTTCAACGTAAAGATACGGCGGTGTCCTGTTGAGAGAAAAGGGGAAAGGGTCTCTATCAAGGGCGGGTTTGGACAGGAGCATTCGATTACCTTACTGTACCAAATTTTGCCTTTTCAGAAATTCTGGCTACTAGGTTGATGGAAAATGCACAAATACTATCGGTAGTAAGAGACTTCATTGCAGTCTGGGGTTGTTGCTCTTGTATCACTTATGCAATGGTACAGTGGGCCATCCGCACAAATGCTTGCCGCCCATATCCCGACTGCAGCACAGCCAATTACATTGCCCGAACTTGCATTGAACAGAACATGAGGGGAAATACCGGCCTCCTTTCAGCTGGAGGTGCCAAGGCTGCTGATTTCTGACTTCTAAATTCTAACTTTCGTTCCTACACCCTTTTACTCGCACACATGACAGCAATACCTTGATCCCCATTCTCCTCAAGCACCGCCAGCTGTGATTCTACCCTACATCTGCCACGGAATACGATACCTATTCATCTCAATATCCATAGTTGGGTCTCATTTCATCATATCTCCTGTTGTTGACTTATTTCAGGACTTACAAACCCATCGGATTCAACGATTACGAATAGCGATTAACGATAAGCAAGCCATCATTATCGAACAAGCTAGCTACCCCTGGTTATTATCACACCCAATCTTAAAAACAGATTTACAGCAAGTCAAATATAACGTTATCTGTGATGGATCAGTGGGTATCCCTATCAATCTACCTTTCCATATTTCAAACCGATCAGCATCGATCTAATAATCTTGTCAGAACTACCGGAATCCAATCCAATATCCAGGGAAGCTTCAGCGGGAATAGGGGGGATAATAGCGTTTTTGGTAATGGTAATGTTATTGGGGGAACTCAGGCGTACCACCATATCACAAATTTGGGAGTCATAAACCAAGGGGGACCATTGAGAGATAGAGACGACGGTATCATCACTTTTCTTCGCAGGTTTCTAGAGAGAGCTAACAAGCTATCAGAACCGAAAGAGATATCTAGGCCATATTGGATAGTTCCTTACAGCATGAATAGAACGTTTACGGGCCGTAACGGTATCATTGAGTCGGTAAAGGGGTATTGCAAAAGTAAGGATCATAAACGGGTCGCGCTCCAGGGATTAGGGGGCTCTGGGTATGTGTTTAATACTTAGCCGTTAAGAGGATGTACTAACCTGGCTTAGAAAAACTCAGATTGCCCTCGAATACCTTTATCAGTGTACGCGGGAGAGCGGTTGTGATGTTTTCTGGACACACGGAAGCGAGATGGTGAAGTTCAGCCAGGACTTTCGGACTATTGGACAACATGTTCACATCCCTCAGGCCAGCACCCAGAAAGACGAAGAGCAATTCCTGTTGAGTATAAAGGCATGGTTTGAGGGACCAGATAGTGGCGACTGGATCCTAGTTATCGACAATGCCGACAACGACGACGACTTTCTAAGCAACAACAGTCCTATCGCGAAGCTTGTACCTCAGGGTAACAAGGGCACAGTGATATCTACAACCCGATCTCTAAAGGTTGCACATCGGCAGGAGTGTACTGTTATCAAGGTCGGGGAAATGGCGGGGGAAGAAGCACGGGAGTTGTTTTCCAAACGCTTTCGCAACTGGGATAGTTTGGAAGATGAGGAACGAATGGTGGTCCCGATGATCCTGGATTCACTAGATTACCTACCACTCGCTGTGGTAGGTGCGGCAGCCTTTATGACCGAGACCATGACACGTCCTTCAGAATACTGGACCATTTTCCAGGAAAATGATGAAGCAAGGACAACGCTACTTTCGAAGGAGTTTTCCGACATCCGACTAGAGACCCATATGACTAAAGGAATTCTGGGCACATACTTTATCACGTTTGAGCGAATAACAAAACAGATGCCCACAGCGGCGCGTCTTCTCCAATTGGTTGCCTTTTTCGATTGTCAAAACATACCGGAGGAGTTACTGAGTAAATGTGGGTTGGAAGGGATAGATGATCCCATAACATTTCGTGAGGCTATTGGAAAGCTATTGGGGTTCTCGTTAGTTACGGATGTCAAGCGCGAAGGCAAGCTGGTTTACGAGCTTCACCGTTTGGTCCAACTTTCTATACGTGCGTACTTATCACCAGAGGAGCTGGATCAAGGGAAGGCCATGGCACTTGGAGTGGTTTCACGATTGTTCCCCCGTGATGAAACTGAGTGGCGATATGGTGGTTCTGCTGCTACATACGTCCCGCATGCACTTGCGGTAGCTAAAGAGTCAACCGATTCAATTGCTGAAGACCTCATGATGCTCATGGGCAGGTACTTTTTGTATATTGGTTTCTACGGTCAGGCAGAGACGATGGTACGGCGTGCACTGGAGGGGCGCGAGAAGGTTCTTGGGCCAGACCACCCCGACACCCTTACACGTGTCAATAACCTGGGTTCATTGCTACAAGCCCTAGGGAGACATGGCGAATCAGAGACGATGTTCCGGCGTGCACTGGAGGGGTGCGAGAAGGTTCTTGGGCCAGACCACCCCTACACCCTTGCAAGCGTCGGTAACCTGGGTTCATTGCTACGAGCCCTAGGGAGACATGGCGAATCAGAGACGATGTTTCGGCGTGCACTGGAGGGGTGCGAGAAGGTTCTTGGGCCAGACCACCCCAACACCCTTACAAGTGTCAATAACCTGGCTTCACTGCTACGAGCCCTAGGGAGGCATGGCGAATCAGAGACGATGTTTCGGCGTGCACTGGAGGGGAGCGAGAAGGTTCTTGGGCCAGACCACCCCAACACCCTTACAAGTGTCAATAACCTGGCTTCACTGCTACAAGACCTAGGGAGACATGGCGAATCAGAGACGATGTCCCGGCGTGCACTGGAGGGGCGCGAGAAGGTTCTTGGGCCAGACCACCCCGACACCCTTACAAGTGTCCATAACCTGGCTTCATTGCTACGAGACCTAGGGAGGTATGACGAATCAGAGACGATGTTGCGGCGTGCACTGGAGGGGCGCGAGAAGGTTCTTGGGCCAGACCACCCCAGCACCCTTACAAGTGTTAATAACCTGGATTTCGTGCTACAAGACCTAGGGAAGTATGCGAATTAAAGACGATGTTACGGTGTCCTCTTGAGGGGCACGAGAAGGTTCTAGGGACAGACCACCCAATCACCCTAACTAGTGTCTGCAATCTGGCTGAGGTTCTGGAGGACTAAGGAAATTGCGATGAATCACAAGATTTGGCGACGTCGACTGGAAGCCCAAGAGACAGTACTTTTACACGGCAACGGTCGAATAGCGACAACGATCCAAAACGAAAAATGCCAAGATTCACACTATAAGCGATCACAAGAAAAGGGGGGGGAAAAACTCTTCTTCAACTCAACGACTACTAACTCAAACTAAACTAACGGTAATGACAGGATAGATATAGGAAAACAACAATGTCCTCCAGTCCTTCCTGAACACTTTCTCTCTCAGGTGTGTCCCCCTTCCTTTCGCAAACACAAAAGCTAACACAGAAGGAAACACAAAGGAAAGACAAACTCCGGCTCTATATTGCCTCCGTACGTCCACCTTTCCCGCTCGCCCTTACGGCCATTCCGCTCGCACAAACTCGCACACATTCCTGGTGCATTCCCGGTGCATTCCCGGTGCATTCCCGGTGCCTTAATGCTTTCCCGGAAAGCTAAACTGCCGCTTGCGCCCGAAGCCAAAGTGTGCTCCCGGCGAACAAACGAACGATCACGAACCCCAAGAGCAAACCATCATGCTCGAGCATGCCGAGCAGCATATTCCAACAAGTACTTAGTCCGGAACAGATTGAAGTCTGAAACCCTCGAGCGTTTGGCTGGTCTATATGAATAATACAGCAAATATCCTCCAGCCGAACAAGCTTATGAGTGGGCCTCCACGGGATTCTCCAATACCCTGAGCGAACCACACTCCATCACGTTGGATTGTATCCGGATGTTGAGGGAGTTACGAGAGACAAAATCTACTGCTGAGAGGACTAGTGCTATTGATGAGGAAGTGGTTGCTAGTGATGTCAGTAACCGGCGCTCACTTCATGATCGCTTGAGAAAGCTCAGCCAGCGTCGCAGGCGAAGAGGCCTTGGGGGTGGGAAATCGGGCAAACGGTTGTACAATGTAGGAAGAGGGATTAAGCCGCGGGCGATTCTTGTTTGTCGAAATTCCCATGGAACACGATGAAGTAAAGGTTGGGGAAGACTTGGGAATGGTTACAATGCTTAGTGAAGTTCGGGACAGTCTATACAAGTTTGGTAAAATCTGAGCCTGTTTGGTAATGCTGGGTTGTTGTTTGTATTTGCTATCGCTAGCTATTGGCGCAATCATGTATATAAGCCGAGCCACGTCTTACGATCATTGCCATTTTTGAACTTAATTAATAGAATTAGAATAAGGAGGGAACCGAGGAATTGTAGAGTGAAACATATATCATCATAAATGTCCATCAAGTCGTGGCATGAAACATCGTAGGTCCAGGAATCGCATAGCCTTTTATACACATAAGCACCATCCCCTCCATCACCCCTGGCCCCATACCAGCTACTGTTATATAGGATATCTGCCATCGCCAAAGTAGAAATTTCTTCACAGGCAGGTCACCAACGCAAAATAATTTACCTATAACAAAGATCTCAAGTACCTCGTACAGGGAGAATCCCCATCTACGTATATCTCTGCTAACCGATCTAATATTTCAAGGTATTCAACTCACGTATCCTTCATTTCCCCAATCTACACAATCTCGACAGTATCACCGATCTTTCAGTTGTAACTGGCATTCTGATACCCGGGTACCGTACTTCATGTTGTTATGAGCGGTATTCCGGGAGCACTGCGTATTTTTACAATGGGAACGACAGTTAATTGATGGGGGGGCATCTCTAAAAAAGAGTGAGACAAGTCTCCTAGTTATCCACATTCCCAAAGACAAAAAACCATCCTTCCGCAAACTTCCGCAAACTTCTAACACCCAACTATTCCTCCGTACGCTCACCCGTAATCCCTTGTCCGTCCAAACACTCCCATACCTCTATTCCGTAACACCTATACCTAAAGCCTATTTCCCATTCCCTAAATGCTATCACCATCTCCTATGACCGTCTCCTATCATCGCTGCATATCTCCATCACTGAAGTCGCTCCGTTGTGAAGTTGTTTCCCCAAGTGAGATTCATCAATTCACGAGTGATCATCGGTGACCCTAGATCCCGACATTTCACGACAGTGAAAACTAGGCTATCATGGTAAATCGCGCGGTTTGTGATATTCTGCATGTTGACGAACATGACAATCCTGCCGTACCAGGCCGAAGTCTTACCCACGCTATCACCGAGATCGCATTTCTTGCTCCCCCACTGCTTCCATCAGCAGAGTTGTCATCTCTGTTGACACGGCTTCGGACTTTCCTCCGGATAGGAAACGCTCCCCCACGCTGGGCCATAGGGAAGCAAGGCTTATTGGACTATTGTTGGAGTATTATATTCCATGAGGTCCAGGTGCGGGTGAAAAATGGTCTGGTGTGGTGTCTGCATGGGAATTGGGAAATTTGGAAATGTGCGGTTTTCACAAGCTTCACACCAAACCAGGAAATAACGCCGGTGACAAAGGCAATCATGAGGTGTCGAATCCGGTACATGAAGACGTTTCCGGAAAATACAGGCATAGTGCGAGGAGAAGGTGGAAAATGGCCACGAGCCATGATGTCGGCAGCATGCAAGTGCTGGAATCAGAGCTATGGCATCACATATCATCAAGTCTCAAAATAGGTTATTGGGTTCATGTTCTATACCTAATTAAAATTTTGGTTGGATTGTGTTGGGTCACAAATTTTGACATTTGGGTGGAGTGGGTTTGTGTGTTGCAAATCACCGGCGATGACTCGTTCACTTTGGTGGGCTTATCTTTATCGGGAATTGGATAAAATGCGCTAAGACATAGGGTATAGGATATAGGAGCTATGAGGTGATAGGATTTAAGTTGTTCCGAGGATAGGATTTATGATTTTTGGGAAATTGTGTTCCTCAATATTTGGGCATGTCACGGAACACTGCGGATTGTTTTGGAAAATTATGGGAACTCTGCATGAGTTTCAGGCATGTTTGTTATTTCTTTGTTTTGTAGTATTCATTAGTTATGCTAGAATTGTGTCTCTTAGTATGTAGGTTCCCCACACTTGTTTTTGAGGAATCAGTGAGTTAATAAACAACTTCTTTGTTTTCTACAAAGAGTCTTTCTTATCAATATCTACTGCACATAATTTTATTATGAGGTTATTAGACTGCCTGGGTAAACCAACCAACCCTGAAAGAATACTTGATGTGTAGAGTTTGTGACTTAATGTTTACTACCTATGCTGGACTTCTACCTCTTTTTATTTTGATAGTGTGTTAGCATGATACCTCAATCTATTTTATAAAGTTGCTGCATTCACTCTTCCCTATTTCCACTAACTGCCAAGTTGAAAAATTAAACTAAATAGCACTGTTTTGTATTTGAATGATTGAGGTACAAAATTTCATTACCTCTTACTTGGATTTGACCTGCTCTAAAGAAATGAAATCATACTACTAGAATACTCTACCTTCATTACTCTATCTAATTGGCCTATGCTTATTTATTCAGCTAATAATTGTATTAGAAGGTGATGACCTGTCACAACAATCACTACTCCTATATTTGATCTGTTGTAATATGTTGTCAGAATTTAGTCAAATATGATGTACTATTAATATCTTAATCCTATACTAAAGTCCTGAAGGGAAGACTGATCAGTTAGTTCATTTTTGGATAGTTGAGTGTTCAGCCTAGTCTGGATGAAGCCTATTGGAGAATCTGATTGAGCTGATAGATCAGTTATCATAAGGATCAGCTAGATTATAACAAGAGCAGATTGAATTATGCAATAAAGTAGTACTTTATGGTACTAAAGTAGGCAATTGAACATACAGAATATCTGGCAATTTTAAAAAATTGATTCATCAATGAGTAGAAACATTTTGCAAAACTGAGTAAAAATATAGGATATGTACTGGTATGATGTAGGTGGCTGGGAGACTAATTTACAGCATTATTTTACATGTTTTCACCCATTTCTAGGTCAGCAAACCATGTCAAACATAATTCTACATGCTAAAAATGAACATAAATGATACCTTATTGAGCTAGAGTTGATACTAAGAAAGCTCTGTTTGGACCAGTCTAGATTAATCTAGGCAAGTCAGTCTCCAACCCCTGGACAAGACCTGACAAAGACCAGACTAGCTAAACTCAACTGTTCCTGGCTAGACCATTCGGAACCCTGACTAGAATAAGGTGATTCACAATCATGCCATGAATTCATAATGCCGTTGTTGAAAATAGCATAAACCTAGATGTTTTCTTTATGAAATTTGAAAAAATAGTCTTTACCAGTGATCACAGTGCCATTTTTATGATTTTCTCTGTGATTACAACAGCAATTGCACATGGTAGCTTTATTATAGAGAGGGCACTGAGGTTATCATTTGACAGTCAGGGTTCTTGGTTAAATCTTGTCCCCATTATTCAAATCATCTTCAAGTGATCTATGTATTAATCAAAATTGAGATTGTGGAAACAACACTGGGAGAAGGATGGTAATAAAAATTCCTTCTTTCACTTAATACAAGTATTTGCCCATGTATTGCTACACTGGTTTTGTAATACTGAATAATGTTGAATTAATGTTACAAATACATATCACTTCTCATTTCACCCATACAGGTCCTTCAAGTTGCTTATAATATAACTGGATAGTGTTTTAAAATAAACTATAAGACCTCAGAAAAGACAACATTCTTTGTAACACCAACTTGTGCATCATCCCTTGTTAATACCTTAATATTGTGAGAATTAGAGGCCCATAACAATGCTACATATAGTTGACCATGAGTGAAAATATCATTTTCTAAAGAAATTCAAACAACTGCCAATCACTGACCTTGGCTTTTATAGATTGTCATGGCAAATGCTAGCTGAACAGGAAACTGCCTTCTGTTAAGCTGAAATCTAAGATCACTGTCTGGATTACTTGTAATTTGAATACATAGTAGATAGGCTTTTTGTCCTTTGTATGTACCTGTAAGAATTATTCTGCCAATCAAATTCCTTCCCAAGTGTGTAATTTGGAGTCTGGTCCCATTGCAGAGACCATGGAGAGGACTCAGGTTTCTTAATAGTATAATAGTAGCTCCAATTTTGAGTAAAGGTCGATGATATGGCATTCCAGATAGTATGAGAGAGTTTAGATACTCACTGGAATAGAGTTTGGCTGCTCCCTCTGTAACTGTATCAGCACTGAAGTATTTTGTAGATTCTCCAGGTAGTAGATCCAAAAACCTATCATTAATATCAACCACAACAATATTCTGTGGTACTAGAATGGCCCTTTCAGCAAGATATTCAGGAGTTGGCACTCCTTCAATAAGTCCTTCATACACACTGGCAATAAGCTCCTCTATTTTATTGTTTGGAACCTGTAATGCCTTAGGTAACTGAATTTGAGCAATAGCACATTCTTCAAACTACTTTTCTCTAACAGCTAGAATAAATTGGGCATACTCAGCAGTATTCTTCTAGTGCTCCAGTGTCATATTGCCTCTCAACAGATGACAGTTATCCTTAAGTTGAAGGCCAATAATTGAGGGCCAGAGATATGACCTTTTGAGACATGAGGCAACAATCTGTGCACGTGACCCTCAAGGTACTACAGGTAAGCACTGCCTGAAATCTCCTGCAAACAGTATAGTTAGGCTACCAAATGCCTGAAAGGGGGAGTTCCAAATATTCTGTAAAGTTCTGTCAACTGCCTCAAATGCATAGTGGTGTTATATTGGTGCTTCATCCCAGATAAGTATCTTTGCTTGCTGAATTTGATGTACCAATTGTGAATTTTTCAGGATGTTACAATAGGAATCCTTATCAATGCTTATAGGAATTTTTAAAGTTGAATGAGCAGTTTTCCCTGAATTCAATAGAGTTGCTGCAATGCCACCTGATGCAACTGCTATTGCAATATGTCCTTCTGCATGAAAAGCACTCAATAGAAGGTTTTTAATAAAGGTTTTCCCTGTTCCTCCAGGTCCATCTAAGAAAAATAGTGTTGGACTATTCAAGGTTATACACCCTATTACTGTATCAACAGCATTTCATTGAAGTGTATTACATTTCAGAAGATCTATATTGTACTGGAGTTGCTTTCTTGGCGTGTACGACTAAAACATCCAAGTCACAATACAATAAAATACTACAACAAACCAAGATAGAATGAGCCACACTCCAATCCAAAAAAGAATGCATATAATGGAAAAAATAAATAATATACAGTAAAAACATGAATGTAGAATTGTATAATAAAAATAAAGAAAATGTTAAAAAGAAACTAGAAAAATATACATAAATTAAAAGATCTGGATTTTGAGGTAATAATTCATAACCAACTCCTATACTTATGTAAGCAATGCCAAAGTTGCAAGAACCATTGCACACATTCTGCCAGTAAAAACAAGTAAAAGAGATGATATAGCATACACCTTTACAACTACACAATATAAAGTATTATTATAATATTATTATTCCTTACATTATATTCAGACAAAATATACAGTATTTCATACTATATTACATTATATTTATCACATTTGGTAAGAACTTATATTTCCATTTAGTATAAGTAGTGAGCATATAGTTGTGTAACTAATAAGGTCACATAGCACAATGTCAAACCAATAATGCAGTAGGTGTAAACAGCATAAGAGCCCATCAGAATTTGATATAAAATATATAGAGACTGTTTAGTAAGTTTTAATATCCTTTCACACAATATAACAAGTATTATGATGTATATAAAGTTACTAATAGGGCAAAGGCCAAACATCTGATACCCTGGAGAAGGGGACCAATACAGAGACTACAGAAGATAGATATTAAGAGAGAGAATGAATCAGTTATAGAGGTATGTCAAGTAAAGTAATACTTAAAATTAAATGAGCTAATATGAAATAGAATGCAAATATAGAAACTTACATACTATTATTACCAATATGGAAATACATATTTGAACCAACAATACTACTTACATTTATCATGAAGTGAGCAAGGTAGAAAGCATTGAATTTAGGACAAATGAACATGCTTTGTGATTTTTGTAATGTAAAACATTGGTTCAATAAGCTCACATCAAGAAGTACAACAATATAGTCAATTTTCAAACAATGTTATAAGAAAGGTACAGTTCAGTTGCCACTCCTATTGCCTCCACCAGAGCTACTCCAATCATTGATGAAAATCTAAGACTGTATAAGTCGAGTATTTTGCAATAAAATTCAAGGATATAACTCTGCACTTTCTTTTACTTTGAGTAAATATCAAGCAGATATATGTATAGTAACCTGGGAACCAGGAGTTCAATGCTTTCAGATTCATAGTGAGCTATATTATTTACAGAGTTTACTAGAACCTGTACTACATGGTATATCTCAATTTGCATAACTATTCCTGTATAATCCACAATATGCTATTATTATATGGTTTATATCTTTTTTAGATTTAGATTTACACCTTCTTGAACAACTTACACTCATATTGGATGAGTGCAATCTATTTATTTGCATATATCAAACAGCAAAGGAAAGATTAGATACTGCAAATATTAATGCTGCTGATAGGATAACATGAATAGTATTAAACTCACAACTACAACTAATTGTTGAATCAGGAGCAGATAAGTGAAGATACAACTTGCCAACTGGTAATGAGGTGGCTATAATTATTAGAAATGAATATACAGAGAGTGGATTTTGTGACATTATTTTAGCATCAAGAAGTAATGATAATAGACTACATTTTTCTATAATAAATGGGAATCATACTTCATATATGCCTTTGTACTATATGTTATTCTTTTCAAGAGGTGAATCTGGTTATCATTGGGTACTACAATTGCAGGATAATTTTACAGTCAAAGAGGATCCTTTTTATTTTCTTACCAGTCTGTATTGATTTCTTAGCTTTATTAAGGGTTAGGTTTTATTTTATTTTTACACTCTACAGCTACTTGCATGGCGAGTACACAGCTGAGGGCAGGGTGAGTGCACAGCTGAGGGTACAGCAAGTGCAGTATGAGTGCACAGCTACGCACACTGCGGGGTGCACAGTTAATCACACAATAAACCAAGCTCAACGCATGACCAGCCACCCTCGAGTTCTCACATGCCTTTTGCTAGTTTCTCTGAGCCTCACTTCTTAGTATTGCTGGATCTTGTACACCTTCAACATTCTGACCTTCAATATTGAAAAGGTTAGGTCCATTTACCAACTGAAACTGGTAGGTTAGTTCTAGAATTCAAAAGTCTCTGAGTAACATGCCACTTTGTTGTATAATTTCCTCAAGCATACTGAGGCCAAGTAATAGCTTTTGGTTTTCTGATGGTTCTGCAATACCATATTAGTGTATTAACTGATGAAGACAATCATCTGTAAGAGAGACCTTAAACATTTCCCATAACTCCCTCAGTTCTGCAGGATTGCACTCAGTCAGGATAACTCCAAATAGTAGGTGTAGTTGAAATCCAGTCAACATCAAAGATCTATTCTGAAGGACCTCCTTCCTCTCATCATCATTTACTAGCAATCCTTTTGCATTACAGGCCTCACAGAATGTTGAATAAAGTATGCCATTCACTGTTTTCAAAGAGTCAAAGCTGGTTGCACCCTTTGTATGCAGTAGTAGAAGTCTTTCAAAGAATCTTTCTCATGACTTCGGACCACAAAAATACATTTAACCAATCGATACACCTTGCTTGCCAGGAGTCTATTCCCATTCCTTCTGTTTGAAGACAAATTATGTTGGAAAGTCCTGATATCATAATTCTCATGCAAGTAGATTCTTGGCATTAGCCTTGAAATAGGCTGTCAAGGTAGTGTCTCTGCTGCTTACTTAATCAACAATATTCTGCAGATTATCATTGGCATGAAAGTAAACAGATTGCTGTTCTGGCAAATGTAGTTGAAGGCATTGAATAGCAGGACTTCCATCATGTATCTTGTTTCCAAGTAGTCACCAGGTCACTTCTGATGCAGAAATATAATGTGCATCAAGATACACCTTGACCTCATCAATGTGGGAAGGATCATCAAGAAGGATATTGGCATGGTCAGGCCCCTTATAAACATATTTGTATAGGTACTTAACTGCCTGAATTGAGGAACAAACTTCAACATTAATGTGACAGTTGTAGCATTTTGTAAGAAAAGGATTATATGGAATAATTCAACAATTGTCATAACAAAACCTGGATGTTGTTCCATTTAGCTGAATTCCATTTTTGTCAACATATCTTTCATCTACCATACATGGAGCATTACTGTTATCTATACCACATGGTCCATGAAGCATATAGGTTGTAACCATCTCCCACACCTAAAGGTCAGCTTCCTTATCAGGAATCTCTGCAGATACCATTTTATCAATTTGTTCAACAGTATGTATAGTATCGGCTGCATGCAACATCATTAAGATATGTGCATGGGGTAGTCCTCTTTTCTGAAACTCAATAACATAGATATAAGCCTTTACTCTTCCCAGTACTCCTTTCTCAATAAGGTTCTTCATTATACTTGACAGCTTTAATTGAAAAACTCTGGCTACCAAATCAGGACAATCAGTAACTTGCTGTCCATGAAGTAGGTTTTGCTGAATTTCTGGCCATGCAGGATTGCATGTCATTGTAATAAAGAAATCAGGCTTGTCAAAGGCTCGCACAATTGCCATTGCATCTTGATATAATTCCATCATCTGTCTTGGTGACCCTGTAAAGCTAGATAGAAGAATCAACTGCTTTCCTAAACTTGCCAGATCCATGTCTCCTTGATTGGCTAAGGTGTCTGCAAGGCCTTGGTATCGGTCACTTCAAAGGGCCTTTTGATTGGAGAATACCCATTGCAAATTATTTTGCTCAGTAGCAGTAAATGCGTCAACACACCACTCTTGAAAAAGCCTTCCTGATAGAAAAAGATATGATAGAACAGGCATGCATACATGTAGATAATAGGCATGAAAAAGAGCCAGTATAACTTGTTTTTGACCCTCCATGCCCTGTTGTCAGGTTTACTACCTGAAAGGCAATCTGTTCCTCTGCCTGTAAAAGCTGGTCCTCATCAACATTATGCTCATCACGTACTGCATTACCTGCCAGCTCATTTCCTGCAAGTGGGATATTCGAATGCTATTCTTGCTCTCCCTGAAGCAAGATAAGTGGATATTGTAGGGGAAGATATGATGCATGTAATTCTGATATCCTCTTTAAAGGTTCATCTTGGTGTTCAGCACCCTTGTAATGAAGGATGATTTCCCATGGCGGCACATTCTCTTCACCCATTTCTTCAATCAAAACTCCAATCTCATTTACTGCTGGAGTATTATAAGTATATAGATCCTTGCCATGCTCTCTTGAATCTTGTATTTGCAGGCACAGGGTTTGAACAATTACTAGATTTCATGTAATCAAGTCACCAATAGAGTGAAACAACTGGACTTATGGATTGGACTGCGAGAGTGCATATTAGATTTGAGCAACAATTGTAGTACCTAGATTACCGAGAACTTGAAGGCGATTTTGCATCTGAGTATCATAGTTGCTCGAGTTGTGAGTATATATTTGGGCAAACTTTGGTGTCTCTAGGATTGGGAAGTAGAGATCCAATCTGGTAGTATAAAGCTCCTTTAATTTGAAAAGAATAAACTCCTATCCTTTGTGCACCCAATATTCTCTCATCAACTCCCAGAGAGGTAAAGGTAAAGATATTCCTATAACAATGAATTTTTAGACAAAACTCCTTAGCCACTAATATTCTCATATCATCAGTTATTATTCTAAATTATGTTAAAATAAATGAGATTCAATTATGAAAACCTACTTGCAGATTAAGAAGTAAACAATTCTAACAACTGGGGAGCTGGTTGCTGAATGTTCAATAAGGTTACCTTCCCATTTGCAGAACTTTTGGAAAATATAAAGGCTCCAAATTAGGAACAGGAACTCTTTTCTTCAAGAAAATGTAGTGCAGAACAGTGATTACATTCATGATTCAACAAAGAGAGTATATGGCAGGTGGTTGTACTGGCAGAAGACAGAACTGACTGATAACCAATTGCTTCTGCTATTCCGGAGGCCTAGTCAATTATTAGAATAAGACTCTTAGAACAGTAATATAAGAGAAAGATAATACAATACAATACTTACTATAATTAGATTATTAGGCATATTGAGTTGAGGTGCTACTGTACATTGATCTCTAAGTTGAGATTCTCTTCTTGATGCATGACATATTGAGCAGGTTAAAAACAAACCTCATAGTCCTTGTTTTGCAAAAGCCTCATCATTTTTTGCCTGTTGGCAGTGAGAACAGGTCCTCATTTGCAATGCAAAAGGTTGGTGAAAGGACAAAACAGTGGAATTATCAGTATACAGTTGATTAACATGTGATAGGTAGTGTAGAACTAAAGAGAGAATACTGATCATGTGAAAGAGGAAGAACTGTGGTAGTTAAGTATTTCAATTATGAATTATAAGGCAATAGTATGTCAGAGCCTGGCAAAAATAGTAATTTCTACTATTTCCATGCAGGGCAGAGGGTGAATATCTAAACTGAGACATACAGGCATTACAGGATTTCCAACTTGCTGTCATGTGTAGCCATGCAGAGTTCGAGGAAAAAAGGTATCTCATTTGGTATGGTTAAATATATCATTCTGAATCTTTTAGCACATATTTTGAAACTACTTAAAAAGTGACTCTCAGATTAATATTAAAATTGGAGGCAAAGAAGAAAATGACACAAACTTACAATCTATGATATTTAATTATGTGCCAGTATACATTCTGAGATCATATGGATTCGCAAGTAGTATTTTCAACCTTTGTAGTGTAACAATAAAAATGTTGATTTAAGACTTATGGTTGCTTTGCTTGGCATTTAGTTTCTTGGCACAACGCTTATGTCTTGGCATATTGATCATGTGACCGCACTTTTCTCAAAAGCTTGTTTTATATAATAGAAATAGATTATAGGTGTTATTTAATTAGACTAGAGTTGCCCTCAGTGAGGCACGTCAAGTAATTTGAAGTAAATACCTCCGTTAGCCCCAGTAAAGTGGTTTTAAACCCCGAATACCTCGCTGATGGTACGCCACGCTGAGGGCATCCGAGATTTCCAGACCAGCTGTCAACCCACTGCCAGGGAAATCTTGCGAAACCAGGATTGTTACTAGCGAGGTGCTAGGCCGGGATTGCGTCAATTGTCACAGAAGGTTGTGGAATTAAGCTTAACTCCCGTACTGAAAAACAAAAAAAGGGAGAAAGGGAAGGACGGTTAAGCTTATCAAAAAATCGTAGGAACAATAAACAAAACAAGACACACAGTAGAAGCTCCCTCAATGTAAAAGGAAAACAAAAATCGTAATCAATTCAACCAATCCCATGTAGAAAATCTACAACAAGTCCGAAAAGAAAACCTGAAAGGAAAACTAATCTCCTCTGCCCTCTGCTCTCCTTCCAATCTATCCTGATTTCCCAACTATTTATGCTGAAACCCTCCAAAACCAACTATCCCATTGTCTTCCGATAATTCTTTCTTCCAAAGCTTCCTTTTGTCCCATTTTCTTCCGCTTTTCCGCCTTTTCCGCCTTTTCCATCTCCTCACATAGCTCTTTCATCATACAATTTGCTAACTAGTTACCTAACAACCACGCATCCAAAGTTTATGTACAAAAAAGGTTACGCCATCTCCCAATCTTCTAGCTCAACAAAATACTATCACCAACAGTCGTTCGGATCGTGTAAAAAATAGCTATCGAAGGGCTAAAAATACACAGCCGGATTTTGACCTTCATAGTACCCTCTACAATTTTAGTTAGTCTAACAATCGACTGGAGTTACCAGCTTCGCACAAGCCACAAGTGCCATCCCACTTTTATGAGATTTTACACCACTGGCTGCGAGTATTCAGAATCGACGGAGAGTAAAATTTTACACATAATCAATACGGTACCGAATGGCAACAGGTCTCGATAGCTCGTTTGGAGGAAACATAGAGAGGACAGATTATTTCTATAACGGCTGTAAAGCCTCTAGACAAAAAGAGTGATAGAAAAAACAACTAGAGGGCGAGGACTGAATAACGAAAGCCAAAGGAAATACAAGACTTGGAAAGATGCAGCGGAAAGCCCAAAATCCGACGGAAAATGTTTCTTCCATTATGTGCCCACTTGTGTTGAAACCCCCTTCACACTATGGCAGTAGACAATAGCGCTAGTGATTTGCCGACCATACAAACAAACAATCCACCAACAATGGAACATCATTCAGTGTACTAGACTTCAGCTAGAGCATGACAAGCACCTCTGGATACTTTCAACACTAAGGGGTAATAATTTCTCTACTATAATTCTGTCAATCGCTTACCCGAGTTTCGACCTGGACTTTGGTCTTACCTTTTTTGGACCCTATTTGGGATTCCTTTCTCATGGTTGATTGTTGAAGGAGGGTCTGCTGCCGCATGGTTCGGTGAAAATGGTTTGCTATGAGGGTAGGAGTGATGCGTGATTGTGTGATTGTTTTCTAGTCCCGCTCAAAGGTTGTCCAGAGTTCGAATGTTGCTTATATGAATGTTATGACCAATTTATCAGTCCTACTCCACTGGGGATGATTTTAGGGGTTGGTTCACAATTACTCATACTGCAAATTTCGAATCCCGTCATTGCCTCCTTCCCGTTAAACTGGTAATGGGTAAATATTATTTTTTTCATGAGGAAACCGATCTACGCAATCAGCCTGGATCGAAAGAGCCACAGCAATGAGCAGGCTGTGTACCCACTTTTCTGCATCTTTGCTTCGCCCTGATCATGCCCGGATTGTTTGCCTGTGGCAAAGATATGTTGGTAAGCATCTGCAATTGAGTGTTGGCGCCACGCCCAAAAGCGAATGATAGAAGCTGCGCCTGAAGCAACAGCTGAGGAAACGAAACAATACTCAAGGACATGCATTTCATAGCTCTGAAGTAATTATCTTCTGTCTCGGTGTGAGGGCCTAGAGCTCTAACTTCCAACTTCCAACCTTCTCATTTAGGTGGAGTGCCATGTTGTAGTCTATCAAGGAAGCCCGCTTATCCGAGAAGTTTCCTAAAAGCCAACCCATACAAGAAACTGCCTGTATAGGTTGGAAGATAAGTCGATAAGAAAAAATTCTTGAATAAATGGCATATAGTGTAATTCCTCTACAGGCCAAGTCATGTCAATGCGCTAGAATTCCAATTACTAGACATTCCACTCTGTTAGTCAACCCTCCCATGGCAAACAAAAACAAAGCTTTGTTACCTTCCAATTCACTTTGTTAAATACTTTTTCTTTCTGGAAATTCGGTTTCTTGCATCACAAGTTCAAGTAATTATTCAACAATTGGCTGGATGGAATAACAAATTATGATGTGACATCGAAGAGTTGGCTAATAAAGTATTGAACAAATTAAAATTTTTTTGAAACTCGAACTAAGAAATGCTCATAGTGAAGGCCTCTTCATGCTTCTTATGTTAAGATATGCCAACGAAGTTCTAGCTTATTAAGGTTTCCGGCCATGAAAGCCGATGTTAGAGCAGGAGTAGGCCAAGGGAAACACTAAACCGGAGACCTAGTGATATCAATCTTGGTATAGTCTTGCCACCCCTTGTTGGGCAATTTCAGATCATTTATCATAAATGTTGCAGAATTACCGGCGCGGTGCAGCCTCAGGGAAAGTTGTCACATAGAAGCGGTGTTACGGCTATACTCGAGTAAACAGAGCGAAATCAGGGGATGTTCAAAGTCCTTTCACTCCTCATGAGATTGCGCCCGGGCGAGCTATTTTTCCTCTAAAGGCAACTTTCTCAGAGTGATCAGGGATTTATTTGTCAGGAATGTTGCGATGGGTGCAATATCGTCAGGTGTGTGAGGGCGTGAAGAGTCACTTGTTCAAGGACTTAAACCAAATGCAATGTGATGGAAATTCCACTATTTGCTGCCGTTCCAAGAAGTTTTCTAATCGCCTTATCGCCCAACACATGCTACGGCGTTTGTGACATAGAAATAGTAGAATGTAGAAGGCGAAGCGCCAAGGCCGATCGCACTCCGGTCCACCTGGGGCAATAATATTTCACAGATGTTGATAAGCACTGTTAAGCAGTAGAGATTTCAAACGATTGCCCATGATAGCAGGGTTGATGGACGTAAAGTATACGGGCACACGAGTTACAAGAAAAGAATTATGGATGGGCTACAATAGATATGGGGGAGATATCGGACAAGGATAGAAGGTTAGGTGAGTGTGAAAGAAAAATCACGGGCATGAGGAGTGATGTGGATGTTGGTGGGATTGGAGCCCACGGGAAATCTCGGTTGTAGTGGATTTAAGGATTCGGTCCATGTTCGAGTAGTGAAGTAAATTCAGATTAGGTTATCGGTGCTTTCTGATAATGGCAGTCGTCCACTGTTAGCTTAATTTAGACTTGGAGAAAGCCACAATTTGCACGACGTTGCCAGGGAGGACGGATTATGCGATTCCGAACTTGGATGGTTTGCAATATTTTGCCTGATATTTCGGGTGGCATCTGATTGCTGACCCAATTAGAAAGAGTCTGGTCGCAGCTCGCTACCATGGGTGGAGGGCCAAACAATCCAATGAAGTTGTCCAGTATGATGCATGATCGAGGATGGAAAGTCGAGTTTTCGGGGCGAATAGTTTCACCAAACATTGGAGCTTTGCGTGAGACATTGATCTGGATTATAGAAATGTAGGAGCGTGAAGTGCGACTGCAGAGACCGTGAAGGTGTGCTACGAAATATAAATACTAGTAATGTCGTGACGTTTGTAAAACGGACTGCTATTGCATACCACCCAAATTTCGACCAGAGCCTCAGAATTTTCGTGGTATGCAATTGCAGTCCGTTTTAAAAACGTCACGACATTGTGATACGAGTAGTGGGAAGTTGGGGGTGTGCCTGGGAGGCTCCGGCAATGAGGTTTAGCGCCTGGGAGGAGTGAGCTCAACGGGCGAGAGTTCCAAGTTTTCGCAAGGTCAACGTGGTGTAGTAAGGAGTCGCCTTCTCGAATACTAAAATACATTCTTGCTGGCGCTAAAAATGGTGAACAGAACTGAGTGTAATAAAGTGCAAATGGAATTGCGGCTGATAAGCCGATAGGATGAACCTCTCCAAGCATAAGGCGCAGTACAAATCGTTCAATTGCTATGGGAAATCATTCAGATGCGCCCCATGCACGACACTGAAAATCGGATAGCCCACATGTATTTTTTTCTTTCTTTTCAGTTTTGTGCGCCATGAGGTAGGATAGCTATCGGATCAACCGTAAGGTAAGGTGGTGTGTATTTTTCAAGGTGAAGGTATGGCAGTGCCCAGTTGAGAGAAAGGGGACTGATTGAAAAACGTCGCTATCAAAGGCGGGGTTGGACAAGAGTATTCGATTACCCGTACTGTACCAGTATTGCTAGGAAGCTCAAATTTTGGGTTTTAAGTAATCCCGGCTAATAGGTTGGTGGATAGCTACTGTCGGTGGTAGGAGACGACATTTCAGTCCAAGGGTTGTTGCTCTTGCACCACTTATGCAATGGTAAAGCGAGACATCCATACAAATGCTAGCCACCCATATCCCGACCGTAGTACAGCCAATTACATTGCCCGAACTTGCATTGAATAGAACATGAGGGGAAACACCGTACTTTTATATAATTCTCAGCCCCTTTTTCCAGCCAGATGGCCAAGGCTGCTGATTTCTGACTTCTAAATTCTAACTTTCCTTCCTACACCCTTTTACTCGCACACATGACAGCAATGCCTTGATCCCCATTCCAACTCGAGCACTAGCACAGCCAGCCAGCTTTGATTCTACCCGATATCTGTTGTGGAATACGACAGTGATTCTCTCAATATCTAAGGTTGGGTCTCATCCATCATATCTCGTGTTGTTAACTTATTTCAGGACTTGCGAACGCATAGAATTCAACGATTACGATAAGAAATAAGTCAATATCATTGAACCAGCTAGCTACACCTGGTTATCATCACACCCTACCATCCGAAATATATTTACGGCAAACTAACTATAACGTTAATTGTGATGGATCAGTGGTACCATGATTGGCCCAACATTTCATTTTTAAACCCGATCTGCACCTATCTAACAATCTTGTCAGAATTACTGGAATCCAATCCAATATTCAAGGAAGCTTCAGCGGGAATAGGGGGGATAATAACATCTTGGGCAATGGTAATGTTATTGGGGAGACTCAGACGTACCACCATTTTACAAATTTCGGATTCATAAATCAAGAAGGACCTTTGAGAGGTAGAGACGGCGGTATCATCACCTTTCTTCGCAGATTTCTAGCAATGAGCTAACATGCTATCAGAACCGAAAGAGACATCTAGGCCGTATTGGATAGTTCCTTACAGCAGGAATAGAACGTTCACAGGCTGTAACAGTATCATTGAGTCAGTAAAGGGGCATTGCAAAAGAAAGGATCATAACCGGGTCGCGCTCCAGGGATTTGGGGGTTCAGGGTATGTATTTATTACCTCGTCATGTAAAGGATGTACTAACCTCACTTAGAAAAATTCAGATTGCCCTCGAAGACATTTATCAGAGCACCCAGGAGAGCGGTTGTGATGTTTTCTGGGTAAACGGGAGTGGGGTAGTAAAGTTTAGTCAGGGATTCAGTACTATTGCGGAGAATGTCCACATTCCTCGGACTAGTGCTGAAACAAATGAAGAGGGGTTCCTATGGAGTATGAAGGCATGGTTTGAAGGTCCACATAGCGGTGACTGGATCCTGGTTATCGACAATGCCGACAACGACGATGACTTTGTTAGCAACGACAGTCCCATTACAAAGTTTATACCACAGCGGTCTAAGGGAACTGTGATATTTACGACCAGATCTCTAAAGGTTGCAAGTCGGCGGGAGTGTACAGTCATTGAGGTTGAGGAAATGATGAGGGAGGAAGCACTGGAGTTGTTTTCCAAATGCTTTCGCAACTGGGATAGTTTGGAAGATGAGGAACGAAAAGTGGTTCTGATGATCCTGGATTATCTACCACTCGCTGTGGTGGGTGCGGCAGCCTCTATGACTGAGACCACGACACGCCCTTTGGAATACTAGTCCATTTTCCAGATGGACAATACAGGAAAAAAAAAAGCTACTTTCGAGGGAGTTTTCCGACATCCGACTAGCGACCAATATGACCAAAGGTATTCTGGGCACATACTATATCACCTTTGACTGAATAGCAAAACAGACGTCCACAGCGGCGCTTCTTCTCCGGTTGATTGCCGTCTTTGATCGGCAAAACATAGTGTAGGTGTTACTGAGTCAATATGGCTGGGAAGTGGTCGATGATCCCATAACATTTCGTGAGGCTATTGGAAAGCTATTGGGGTTCTCGTTGGTTACAGATGCCAAGGGCGAAGGCAAGCGGTTTTACGAGTTTCCTCGTTTGGTCCAACTTTCTATACGTGCTTACTTATCACCCGCTGGATTACTGGAAGGTCACCGCAATAAGAGTAGGTTCAAGATTGTTCCCCCGAGATGAAATCGAGTGGCGATATGGTGGTATTGCCACTGCATACGTTCCGCATGTTGGATTGCCTATAGGACATGCGATTATGATTAGCGGATCGTGTTTTTCATACGGATGCTGTTAGGCATCGGGTATTGGGATTGATTGTTGTGTTTCTTTCACACCGTATGCTGGTCGGCATATGGTATTGTTTGTTTTGTGTTTTGTTGTTTTGTTTTGCCATTATACCAGACGCCTTTCGGCATCAGGTACTTAGGCTTGTTGCTTTGTTAGTTGAGGTTTTGTTTGGCTCTATACCGGGTGGCATGGGATGTTGGTTTCTGGATCATTGATCCGTTGCTAGAGGATTGTTTGAGATTATGGTGGATTATTCGGTAGTATTTTGGATAGCCATGAGTGTGGGATGTCTGCGGAGTTTGGTTGGAGAGATGTTTTGTTATTTTGGAGATATATATATCTCTGTTCTGTCCTTAGCTAGCATCTCTATCCATTGCCTAGATTCTCATTCCTCACGTCCAGTTGTGATTTCTTTACTCCATCTCCGATTTGTTCCTTTACCGCATGCACTCGCGGTAGCTAAAGAGTGAACCAATTCAATTGCTCAAGACCTTATTTTTTTGCATAGGCAAGTACTTTGTATATATTGGTTTTTACGGTGAGGCAGAGGCGATTTTCCGGCATGTACTGGAGGGGCACGAGAAGGTTCTTGGACCAGACCACCCCAATACCGTTGCAAGTGTCAATAACCTGGCTGTAGTGCTGCAAGGCCCAGGGAGGTATGGTAAATCAGAGACGATGTTCCGGCGTGCACTTGAGGGAACAGAGAAGGCTCTTGGACCAGACCACCGCGACACCCAACACAGTGTCAATAACCTGGCTTTAGTACTGCAAGACCTAGGGAGACGTAGTATCAGAGCCGATATTACGGCGTGCACTGTTGGGGTACGAGAACGTTCTTGGACCAGACCACCGCCGCACCCTAGGAAGTGTCCATAACCTGGCTTCAGTGCTGAAAGATCTAGGGAGGCATGGCGAATCAGAGATCATGTTACGGCATGCACTGGAGGGGAGTGAGAAGGTTCTTGGACCAAACCACCCGAAACTCTAACCAGTGTCCGCAATCTGGCTGGGGTTCTGGAAGACCAAGGAAAATACGATGAATCAGAGAGGCATGTGGCGACGTGTACTGCATACTCGAGAGACAGTACTTGGCCAAGAGCACTATGAAGTCTATGAAATCTTCAAGTGTTTGGCTGGTCTATATGTAAAACAGAGGAAATATTCTCAAGCCGAAGAAGTTTATACAGTGTTCCCAACGGGCCAGGCTACTGGTAGGCCGGCCTATAGGCCGTAGGCCGGGCCACGGCAGGCCACTCCGAAAATAGCCTAGGCCGATATAGGCCGAATTCCATCAGCCTACGGAAGCCTATCAGGCCTGGTAGGCGCCTATAGGCCGGACCCTTGGCATTGAAAAACTGTTGTCGTGGAAACCATGGTGTCGGATTCGGGAGAAGCTTCCGAACACTACGCATTTCGTTTCTTTCGTTTCTTTCTTTTCTTTCTTTCTTTTTTTATTGTGTTTCTTTCTTTCTCCTAGGGATCCTATGAGAGGTTCGGATTTGGTGCACTCATGAGAATGTGTATGACTAGTTTGCCATGTTTTTCAACTTGTCTTTTCCACTAGAAATAATTTTTTTGAAACAGGAGCTACTACTACTACATGACCGAGTAATAATGCATGGAAAAAATTTACTGGACAGACGAAAGCTTGGTAGAAAACAAGTCACGTTGAACGGAAGTTAAAGACAAAGGAAAGCAAACATCTGGCTAAGCGAGCTCCAAAGGGCAGGTAGTACAAAGCCTATACAGCCTATAGGCCGGCCGGGCCAGGCCCGGCTCAGGTACTTCGAGGCCTATAGGCTTCGGCCAGGCTAGATCCTCAAGAATTCCCGTAGGCCAGGCCCGGCTTTCATTCGGCCTAGCCTACCTGGCCCGTTGGGAACACTGGGTTTGCACGTGATTCTCCAAAACCCTCGGCGAACAACACCCCTCCACCTTGGAATGTATCAGCAAGTTGACGGAGTTGCGAGAAACCAAATCAGCTGCTGAGAGGACTAGTGCGATTGACGCGGGAGAGGTTGTTAATGATGTCAATAACCGGCACTCACTTCGTGATCGCTCCAGGAAGTTCATGCGGCTTCGCAGGAGAAGAGGCCTTGGTAGTGGGAGATCTGTGAAACGACTGTAGAGAATAGGAAGAGGGATTAAGCCATGGGTGATTTTAGTTTGTCGAAATTACAACGGAACATGATGAAGTGAAGGTTGGGAAGACTTGGCAGCGGTTGCGATGTTTTGTGGAGTTTGGGACGGTCTATACAGGTTTGGTAATATCTGAGCCTGTTTGGTAATGTTGGGTTGTTGTGTGTAATTGCTATCGCTAGCTATGGGCGAAGTTATGTATATAAGCAGTGCCATGTCTTGCGCTTATGGTCATCAGTGAACCTAATTAATAGAATTAGAATTAGAATTAGAATAAGGAGTGAACTAGGCAATTGTAGAATGAAACATATCGTCGTAAATATCCATCAAATCGCAGCATGCACTATTACAAGCCCAGGAATTGCATAAACCTTTATACCCATAAGTTATTAATGTTATGTGATATGCACAGCGGACGAACGTGGACTTAGTGCAATAATCTGATGAAGAAAGTACCAAAGTAAAAAAATAATCGTCATTGTTTGTAACCATGTTGTCTAACTTCATAACATCAAAAATATTGGGAAAAGACAGGAATAATTATATCAGAGAAAAGCAATTCCCAACATCAACTCTTGCTCACCATAAATATACATCCTTTTCCACAACATTCCAAAACATAGCAAGGAAAAATAACTTGGAGAAATTTCTCTGAAATCCACTAATACAAAGGAATGACGTAGCAAACCCCCCCGCCTGTGGAAGCTTTCTATCGATGCCGCAATCATGTCCCGGAATGTTCTACAATAATCTTTCATCATCAAAATTAGCATCATCCTTTTCATCACCCCTCTGCTCCATACCAGCTACTATTATAAAGGATATCCGCCATCGCCAAACTAGAAATATCTTCACAAGCCGATTGCTAACGCAAACTACATCACCTCTAACGAACCTCTCAAGTACCTCCTACTCGAAGAATGCTCATGTACTTATATCTCCACTAACCCATATAATCTTTCAAGGTATTTAACTCACCTATCCTTCATTTCCAAAATCTCCACAATCTCGACAGTATCAACTATCTCTCAGTTGTAACTCTCGTCTCGATACTTGAGTACCACAGTTCATGTTGTTATGAGCAATATTCCGGGAGTGCGGGTTTTACATATAATGGGAATGATAGTCAATTTATAGAGCGGGTTCTCTAAAAAGGAGACAAGTCTCCTATTTATGTACATCCCCAAAGACAAAAACTATCCTTCCGCAAACTTCCAACAAACTTCTGACAACCAGCCATTCCTCCTGCGCTCACCCGTGATCCTTTGTCCATCCCAACATCACATTCGTCCAAACAATCCCATACCTGTATTCCATATCGCCTATACCTAAAGCCTATTTCCTGTTCCCTAAATCCCATCACCATCTCCTATGAGCATCTCCTATCATCGTTGCATATCTCCATCGCCGGAGTCACTCCGTTGTGAATTCGTTTTCCTGGGTGCGATCCATCAAGTCACGAGTGATCGTTGGTGACCTTGAATTTTGACACTACACGACAGGACAGACTAGGCTACCGTGGTAAATCGTGCAGTTTGCGATATTTTGTATGTTGATGTGAATGATAATCCTGCCATACTGGGCCGAAGTCGTGCCCAAACTATCACCCATGATTGCATTCCTTGCTCCCCCACTGCTTCACGCGGGTAAAGTTGGCATTGCCGTCGACAAAGCTTTGTTCTTTCCCTCCTTTAGGTCTTTTGAAACTTCCTGACGCGGTATGCTAGAGAGGCAAGGCAGGGCCGATTGGGCTTTTTTTTAGAGTATTGTACTCTGAGGTCCGGTTGTTGGTCAAAATGGTCTGGTGTGGTGTCTGCAAGGGAGTAGGAAATTTGGAAATGTGCGCTCATCACATGCTTAAAATCAAGCGAGGAAACAGGCTTGGTAACGAAGGCAAGCATGAGGTGTCGAATCCGGTACATGAAGACATTTTAAGAAAATACAGGCATAGTACTAGGATAAGTGGGGAATGGCCACGAGTCAAATGCCGGCGGCGTGACGGTGCTGGTATCGGAACTATGGCATCACACATTGTCAATTCTCGGAATTGGCTATTGGGTTTATCTTCTGCCGGGTTAAAATTTGGGTTGGGTTAGATTGTGTTGGGTCACAAGGTTTGACATTTGGGTCGGGTGGGTTTGTGTGACAAATCACCGGCGATCACTCGTTTACTTTGGGGGACTTGCATACATCGGAAATTGGCTAAATTTCACTAGGACATAGGACATAGGATATAGGAGCTATGAGGTGATAGGAAATGGGATTTAAGTCGAAGGATAGGATTTAGGATTTTGGGGAAATTGTCTTCAGCAGGAATTAAGTCTATAATTATGTAGACTCCCCACACTTGTTTTTGGGAAACCAGCCCTACAATAAACTTCTTTGTCTCTACAAAGATATGATACTTTGATATCTGTCTTCACTGCACATAATTTTATTGTGAGGTCATTAAGTTGCCTGGGTAAGCCAACTGTCCCCTAAAGAATCCTTGGCATGGAGAGTTCATGACTTGATGTTCGCTACCTATGCTGGACTTCCATCCCCTTAGTTTTGACAGGGTATTAATAAGATCCATAAATCTAGCTTATAAGGTTGTGGTATGCACTCATTCCGGTTCCTGCTACCAGGGGGGGAAATTGAGCTAAACAGCACTGTTTTTTGTTTGAATGATTGAGGTACAAAATCTCATCACTTCTCGTTTGGGGTTGACCTTCTCTACCAAACAAAATCCAACTACTAGAACATTCTACTTTCAACACCATATCTGATCAGCCCATACTTAATTCTTCGGCGACTAATTGCTTTTGAAGGTGATGTCCCATTACCACAATAGCTACTCCTATATTTGAGCTACTGCAATGTGTTGTTAGAGAGTGGTGAAATTTCTGGCAATATTAAATTTATCACTTTATACTGAATTTAACAATTGGAGCTAATTGTTGTTCCCTCTCATCTCATGAGAGAGTTCAATGTTTGGTATTGGGTTAGTTTAAATCATACCGAAAAAAAATACATCGCTGTTCTCAAATTCTTTTCTACCCTTACCTTCATGAAACCTCTAATAAGCATATGGGTATGGTGGCTTAGCTGAGTACCTGTTTGGCTGAGTTGTGTTGGTAGGTCGAGGCTCTGGAGCTAGGTTTGGACCCAGTTGACCAATTTACTACTGGGGTAGACCCATTGCGAGGCTTGGACTGAGGGGTATCTGGGTTATAATAACACAGAAACATGAAGTGCCCCAGTAGAAAAAGTGTTCACCAGGTTTACCATGAAAGGAAATTCGAAGGGGCCTTGAGATTCAGCTGACATGACAAGGTAAGAAGTGGGTTTAGTGGATGAGAGCTCGGTTTTTTTGCAAATATTATGTACAAAACCATGCCCAAATATCAGGGGCATACAGTAGTTCTGCATTTTTTGGCGTATTTCAGAGGCAATACATATTTTGATCAGCAGCTATTACGGTAGTTGAACAGCAAACTCAACAACTGATTGCCAATTTTGTTTCTTTATCTGGAAGGTAAACTTCCATAGCAACCACAACAATACGCCCAGAGGAGATACAGCAGACCACATATTCAAATAATGTCTGAGAAAATAGAACAGTATTTGTTATGGGCAGAATAAGGTGGTTCTCAATCATGTCATGAATTCATGATACTGTTGTTGAAAATCTCATAAACTCAGGTTTACCTAGAGGATATAGGCAAAAATCAGCCACTACAGTAGGAGTTTTGACAGGCTATTCCTTGTGAAATTTGCAGAATAGCATTTACTGGCCATAATACTACCATGTTCATGATATTCTATGTGACCACAACAGCAATGACCCACAATAGCTTTATTGCAGAGAGGGGGCCTAGGGCTATCACTTGACATGGTCGGTGTTCTTGGTCAGCTCTTGCTCCCGTCGCTCAAGTCATCATCGAGCGATCTATGCCTTTTCTTGACTGTAAAAATTTGAACAATTGAACCGTGTGCCATGTCATTGGAGCTGCCTCCTCTGGTAAAGTCTGGTATTTTTTGTTTTTTTATGTCTCTCAGAGGGGCTGGGTAGCTCTTTTTTTTTTTTTGCTGTGTTTTCGCCCTTTTCCAGAGTAGGGAATTCTCGACTACCTAGCACATAGTTCAATTATTCAAGTCCCTACGGCAGTCAAGGTTGAGATTGTGAAACGAAAGTTGTGAAAAGTAGGGTAATAAAAATTCCTTCTTTCAATTACCGCATTAACTTGAATAAGAGCAACACACGCTAGTAGCTTAAATTAAAGTGAAACATGCCATAATAATGGCGCAATACAAGACAACGACTAGTACAATATAAAATTTGAACCCAAAAGTGAATGTAAAAGTCCATAAGAGAGAAATAGGAAAAAAAAAAAAAATGGGAATTGAAATAACAAAAAAGCCTAATCTAATGTGGAAGTTGGTAGTGCTTCTAATCCTTCCAGCTCCTCCCATAGTGGTCCAGCCTCATAGAAAACAGACTCAACATTGTCCTCCTCAGAGGGTAATGACTCTCCTCCATCTGACTCATCATCCATTGTAGGCTGTTGTAATCCTCCAATATGCCATGCTTGTAGGTCATTTGCCAACCTCGCAGTGTCAATGCCTTTTATTGAAAGCTCAGCATGATCACGGCTGCCATCAATAAGCAGTGAAAGCCCAACGGTAGAAAATGCACGAAGGATAACCTCCTTTCTGGATATACAGAAACGATCCCAAGCTTTGCCCACAGCCCAGGTAGTCAGAACTCGACGCTGACCAATTTTGCTCTCTCCTGGCTGATCTTGCTCATCCATCTTTTCAAGTTCCAATTCTTTCTCTTCGATCAACTCCTAATATATTTAACAATTGTGTAAGTAAAAAAGTAAATAGAAAAATAAAAATAAAAATCATTTAAACTTAAACTAACCTTTAAAATATCCTTAAATGGGTGATTAATGGATATGTCTAGTGGCTGAATGATCCCAGTACAGCCAGCTAGAATAATCGATAGTGTAATATCATGTGCCTTAAAAGCATCTAAAACATTATCCGTTTTGTGCCCAGCAAAAAGATCCAGTACTAGCAAAGCTGGTTTGCAATTTAAAGCAGGTACCAGCTGCTCTTCAATCCATTCTTCCATATTTTCAGAATTAGCATATCATGTAGGGTTAAATTTCACAATTACATGAGGGTCATATAATGTTTTTTCTTTCAAAATGCTCGTTCCAGTGCCTTTACCCTTAAAAAAAATAAGAGGCAGGACTCGCATCTCACCATCTGCAAAGATAGTTAACTGCAGAGTTGCCTGCCTCTTGTCCCACCCACTTGTTCCCCCCTTGACCCACACAGTTTTTGACTCCTTAGGCTCGTAGGTTTGGCCTGAAAGAAACTCAAATGGCAGAGGTGTTTGATCCATATTGCAAATTGAAGCAAGATGGTATCTTCCTACCTCTGCCATTTCATCGCCTAGTTCGTTTCCTCCTCCTCCCGGCTGTCGTAGTTGAGAATTGCATCTATTAAAGTGGGCCCATGACAATATAGCTGAGTAGGAGTCGGCTGGAACTTTACTAGCCTTATTTGTAGTCATACGTAGTGAAATATTGTACCAGCTAAGAAATCCTATATATAAATTCAATATTTATTTAATTCATAGTTATGTACATTAATGGAAATACTATTTACCACTAAACCACCCATTTGAAAACTGGAAGATAACCCCTGGGTAGTGGACTGACATTAAGGCCTTTGATGTGGACTGAAACCACCCCTGCCTCACAAATTTCCCTGCCTTCCTCTGCTCAATAAATCCATCATGAAGTGGCCACTCCATCTTTGGCTACCTTCTCTTGCCTACTCGATTTCGCTGTTGTGTTCCAAGGGAGTCCTGCAACTCCTTCTCACACTTTATCCATCTTGTGATGTTTGAGCGAGGAATCTTGAAACGTCGAGCTGTTTCTGCTGATGTTACAGGCTGAGTTGTGGTTGGTCCAGTTGGAATTGTAGCATGGTGAAGGTAGGATATTACATGCAATTTGTATCGTGTAGTATAATGTTTTTTTGTTGCTGATACGGGAGGAGGGAATGCTAGAGGCTTTTGGATAATATCTATTTGTTTCGGCCCTGGGCATAGCTTTTTCTGTGGGATATCATGGCCCTCGAACTCTTCAGACTCTGGAAAATTTGACATAGATGAAGACATTGCTAATGATGATTTAATCAGGCCCCAGTCATCAAGTTATTTTCCTTTTACCCCACTTTTATTCTTCTGCCAACTCACACTCTCACTTGACGTTAATTTCACGTGATTTCACATGATCTCAGCTACAACTGTCTTGTCTTATTATAGGATTAATATTACGCAACAGCTGCCACACTATAATTTAACATACTAGCGTGTGTTGCTCTTATTCAAGTTAATGCGGTAATAGGTCCGATCTAAATAACTGAGCCTCTAATTGTGGGGATTTGCACGATCTACTACCGGCCCGCTACTGTGGAAATCTGGCTAAACAGGGATTGTTCCTTGCGAGGCACTAGCCGCAGATTGGGTCATGTCTGTGACCAATGGTTGTTGATTTAAGCTCACCACCCTCCCACAACAATTTTCGTCCATCAAGCCATGGGCTAGGGTTACCAGCCACCCATTAGCCACAAGGATTAGTTCGACTTCGACGTGATTACGGTCTTATGCGCACATAGGGGGTGCGCATAAGTCAAGCGAATAGAAGTCTAACAGGCCAAAATTTGGTGAGTGTAACCAAGGAACCAGCCGCTCTGGACTGTTTTTTTTTGAAAAATCTTTTTCTCGGACATTTTAACATCTGGAAAGTCCGCTTTTTTTTTCGCTATTTTTGTCCGCTGCCCCATCTCACAGGCCACCAATCCGAGATCTCAGCAATGTGTGAGTGGTTGGTAGACTATACAGCAGAACTCGGAACCCCGCCTCCGTAGAATCATTCCCATGTTTTTTTTTTTTTTTTTCACCAGTTCATCTCTCACGTGTATTCATATACACTCTGTAGCAGACTGAAAATTCGACATTTTCTAAAGTCGTCAAAAGGGAGTTGTCGGTGTGGGGAATGAGCATGCTTGACGCTTCCAAAACTTCAAGTTAACAATGCGAAAACATAATCTTGAACATGACGAACCGACCTGGACTAGGCCGCATTGCAATACACAAATCTTCCAAGGCCCAGGATCGGCGAAACATCAGGTATGGTCGAGTATTCAATAAAGCTTGTAGAGAGATCATACAGATGTTGTAAAACGGACAGGCCCAGAAAGATTCATTATGTTAGAGAGATCATACGGTGTTAAACTCCAATCTATGATCGTAAAATATTTTTAAAAAACCTTTGCACCGAGATGGAAATATTGGCAAGTGTTTTGGACTACCATATCCTACTATACAGTACCTGTCCAATGGATTTTTCAAAATCCTCGCAGCTATAATTTATTGAACCAAAGGCATGGAGTAAAATGAATTGGCTGGTCACCGGGGATGTATTCACCATTTTTAGCGCCAGCCTCGACAAACATAATGCACAGTGCAAATCGCTGAATTGCTGTTGGAAATCCTTCGAATGCGTCCCATGCACAACCATGAAAGTCGGAAAATCAACCAGTATTTTATTCTTTCTTTTCGCTGTTTATGCGTCATCAAGTGGGATAGTTATTGGATCAACTCTAAGGTAAGGCTGTGTGTGTGTTTCAACATGAGGATATGACGGTGCCCTGGTGAGAGAAAGGGGACTGATGGGAAAAGGTCTCTATCAAGGGCGGGTTGGTCAAGCCTACCCGCTTACCAGGCCAGTATTATTCGAAAGCTCAAATTTTGCGTTTTCAGAAATTCCGCTAATAGGTTGACGGCAAATGCACATATGCTGTTGGTCGCACTAGAGTATATTACAGTATGGAGTTGCTCTTGTGTTACTTATGCAATGGTAAAGCGAGACATCCACACAAAATGCTTGCCGCTGTCGATATCCTGACTGCATCACAGCCAATTACATTGCCTGAACCTGCATTGAAGGGAAGATGAGGTGAAATACGGTACTTTTATATAATTCTCAGGTCTTTTCTTTAGCCGCACAGCCAAGGCTGCTGATTTCAGATTTCTAAGTTCTAGCTCTTGTTGCTACACCCATTACACATTCTCATCACAGAAAAACCTCAATCCCCAGTTACTCGAGCATCACTAGCTGTAATCACACCCTACAACTCGCGCGGAATAAGAGACTTATTCATCTCAATATCAAAGGTTGGGCCTCATTCCATCATATCTCATGTTGTTGACTGATTTCAGGACTTGAAGAGGTATCGAATTCCATGAGTACAATAAGCGATAAGCAAGCCATCATTATCGAACAAGCTAGCTACCTCTGGTTATTATCACACTCAACCTTAAAAGCAGATTTATAGCAAGTCAAACATAGTGTTGTCTGTGATGGATAAGTGGGTATCCCGATTAATTTACCGTTTCAATGTCAAAACAATAAAACCGCATCCCGCTAACGATCTTGGAAGAATTACTGAAATCCAATCCAATAACCACGGAAGCCTGAGCGGGAATAGGGGAGATAATAACATTCTCGGTAATGATAATGTTCACGTGGACATGCATGTGGGCCACAATGTTACCAATTTCCTATTCATAAATTGAGGGGGTCCGTCGAGAGCTAAAGATGGAGGTCTTATCACATTTCTTCCCAGGTTTCTAGCAAAGAGCTAACATGCTATCAGAACCGAAAGAGACATCTAGGCCGTATTGGATAGTCCCTCACAGCAGGAATAGAATGTTTACGGGCCATAACAGTATCATTGAGTCGGTAAAGTGGCATTGCAAAAGTAAGGATCATAACTGGGTCGCGCTCCAGGGATTAGGGGGTTCTGGGTATGTATTTAATACTTCGTCATTGGCAAGATGTATTAACCTCGCTTAGGAAAACTCAGATTGCCCTCGAATACATTTATCAGCACGGCCACGAAAGTGGATGTGGTGTTTTCTGGGTACATGGGAGTGGGGTAGTAAAGTTTAGTCAGGGATTCATGACTATTGCACAAAATGTTCAGATTCCTGGGGCTAGCGCTGATACAAATAGAGAGGGATTCATATCGAGTATGAAGGCATGGTTTGAAGGTCCACATAGTGGCAACTAGATCCTGGTTATTGACAATGCCGACAACGAGGTCAACTTTGTTAGCAACGACAGCACTTGGCCCAGAGCACGATGAAGCCTATGAAACCCTTGCGCGCTTAGTTGGTCTATGTGAAAAACGGAGGAAATATTCTCAAACCGAAGAAGCCTATGAGTGGGCTAGCATGGGATTCTCCAAAACCCTGGGCGAACAACATCCCACTACCTTGGAATGTATCAGGAAGTTGACGGAGTTACGGGAGACAAAATTAGTTACTGAGAGAAGTAGTGTGATTGACGCAGAAGTGCTTATTAGTGATGTCAATAACTGGCACTCACTTCAGGATCGCTTCAGGGAGTTTATAGGTTTTCGCGGGTAAAGAGGCCTTCGTGGTGGGAAATCGGGGAAACGGGTGTAGAATGTCGTGAGAGGGATTAAGCTATGGGCGATTTTAGTTGGTCGAAATTACAACGGAACACGATGAAGTGAGGGTTGGGGAGGACTTGGCAACAGTTGCAATGTTTTATCAAGTTAAGGATAGTCTATTCAAGTTCGGTAAAATCTGAGCCTGTTTGGTAATGTTGGGTTGTTGTTCGTAATTGCTATTGCCAGCTATAAGCAGAGCCACGTCCTGTGGTCATTGTCATCAGTAAACCTAATGAATCGAATTAGGATTAGAATAAGGAGGGAGCTAGGCAATTTTAGAATGAAATATATATCGTCGTAAATGTCCATCAAGTTGTGGCTTGCACGATCGCAAGTCCAGGAATCGCACAACCTTTTATAAACGTAAGCGCCATCCTTTCCATTACCCCCGTGCCCCATACCAGCAACTGTTAGAAAGGATATCTGCCATTGCCAACCTAGAAATTCCTCCACAGCTGATTGCCAATGCAAAGTAAATCACCTATAACAAAGATCTGAAGTACCTCCTACTCGAAGAAGCTTCATGTGTCTACGTCTCCACTAACACATGTAGTCTTTGAAGCTTCCAACCCACACATCTCCATTTCCGAAATCTCCACGATCTTGATAGTATCAAAGACCTATCAGTTGTAACTCGCATCCCGATACCCGAGCACCGCACTTCATGTTGTTATGAGCCGTATTCCGGGAGTGCAGCGTATATGTAGAATCGGAATGATAGTTAATTGATGTGGCGACTTCTCTAACAACGAGTGAGAGAAGCCTCCCATTTATGCACATTTCCAAATACAAAAAACGTACTTCCGCAAATTTCCAACAAACCTCCAACAACCAACCATTCCTCTGTGAGCTCACCCATATTACTTTGTCTGTCCCAACAATCCCATACCAGTACTCCATAATGCCTATACCTAAAGCCTAACTTATTTCATATTCCCTAAATCCTACCACCCTCTCCTATGACCGTCTCCTATCATCATTCCATATCTCCATCACCGAAGTCACTCCGTTGTGAATTCGTTCTCTCAAGTGAGATCCATCAAGTCACGAGTGATCGTCGGTGATCTTAAATTTTGACACTTCATAATAGTGCAAGCCAAGCCACCATGGTGGATCATTCGGTTTGTGATATTTCGCATGTTGATGAACATGACAATCCCGCATACTGGGCCGAAGTCGTGCTCACACTATCACTCAAGATCGCATTTCTGGCTCTTCCACTGCTTCACGCGAGTAGAGTTGTCAGTACCGTTGACAAAGCTTTGTTCTTTCCCTCAGGTCTTGAAAACTTCCTGATGCTGTATACTATAGAGGTAGGACCTATTGGACTTTTCCGGAGCACTGTGCCCTATGAGGTCCGGATGTGGGTCACAAATGGTCTGTGTGGTGTCTTGCAAGGGAATCGGGGAATTCGGAAATGTGCGCTCATCAGACGCTTAAAATAAAACTAGGAAACAGGCTTGGTAGCAAAGGCAAGTATGAGGTATTGAATCCGGTACATGAAGACATATCAGGAAAATACAGGCATCGTGCGAGTATAAGACGGGAATGGCCATGAGCCATGATGTCGGCAGCGTGCAAGTACTGTTATCAGAACTATGGCATCGCACATCATCAAGTCGCGGAATGGGTTATTGGGTTCGTACCCTGCCTGGGTAAAATCTTTATTGGGTTGGGTTGAGTTAGTTTTGACATTTGGGCAACGCGACTGGGCTAGTAAGATACTGAGAAACAAAAAAAGGTGATATCCGTTCCGAGACACCACTGAGAAACAAAAACCGGGGTCGATCCGCTTCAAGATACCTATAGGAATTGGAACGGACAGCGAAGGAAAAACACTTGCAGGGCAGTCGAGCAGAGGGGAAGAAGGTCACTTCTCCAACAAACAGGCCGAAAAAAGGGGAATCGTAAAGGCAAGGCAGAACAAACACTACTAGAAGGGGCAATCGCCGCACACACGACTAGAGGTCAAATTTATTCGTCCCAAGTGAAAATATAATTCCGTCACTGGAATTGCTATCGAAAGAAGAAAGAAAAGATTCGTAAAAAGAAAAATAAACCCGTGTTCCCAATCCTGATGTCCGTCCGTTGACCGCTGTTCCTCTCATCTGTCTCCCTGTTCCGCGTTGTCCCTTTCTCTTGTTTCCGCTCTTCGCTCCGCTGTTGTTTCCCTGTTGTTTTTCTTTCGTTCCCTCCTGATGCTTGCCCCGCCTAACTACCAATTCCCTTGCCAAGCCATCAACCGAGCTAACTAGCAAACAAACATTTCCCCTCTTCCACTAATGTCCAACCCCTAACCCTTATATCAACTAGCCTATCTGATCAAAACAAAACACAATTTCTAGCTAAAACCTTGCAGACCATTTTCCTCCCCCACAATACCGGCCTGCGATCATGTATCCTCCCTCATGTTGCCTGATCTGGTTAAGGTGCTCAATTTCAATCTGGCCTGACACTATGGGAGAGGCCTCTGTAGGGCATGGTTCTGCATTTTGTTGCATGTTGCAACCGAAATACGAGCTCTGATAAGCAGCTATCAGTACTACAAGAACTAGAAATTCAACCACTTGCCGACTTTGTTTCTATACAATCGTGGAACACTCAAATACACGCACCGTCCAAATACACAGTCACTACTCATTGGATGAATCTTAGTAATCCATTAAAGCCCAGAAGCTAATCCCCGAGGACTCTGTATTTCACGTATAATGCTTGACGGCGTACGTAGATATACGGTGTTGCGAAACGCCCCTGACAACAACAGAGAAAATCAAGTTTATTTGTGGTATTGAGATTAACGTTGGCGTGGTTGCCATGGGGCATTTCGCAACACCGTATGTCTCGGTACGCCGTCAAGTACGTTAGGTGGGATGTGTATTTGAGTGTTCCGCAGTTATATCCTCGAGGTAAACTTCCGAAGCAACCATAACAAGCCCAGAGGAGATACAGCCGACCACACATTCAAATACTTCCTTAGAGAATAGAACAGAGTTTGCTATGGCTAGAATAAGGTGATTCTCAATCATGTCATGAATCTATAATGCTGTCGTTGAAAATCTCATAAACCTAGGTTTACCTCGAGGATATAGTAAAAAATCGGCTACTACACTAGAAGTTTTGATGGCTATTTTTTTTGTGAAATTTACAGAATAGCCTTAACGGGCCATCACAGTGCCATTTTCGTGATCTTCTCTGCGATCGCAGCAACAATCACCACGGTAGCCCTTTTCGAGAGAGGGGGCCTGTGGCTATCACTTGACATGGTTGGGGTTCTTGGTCAACTCTTGCCCCGATCGCCTAAATCACCTTCGAGCGACCTATGTGCTCTATAGTCGAATTTGATATTGTAAAAAGAAACTTTGGAAAAGTAATCCAATAGAAATTCCTTCTTTCACTTAATAGGTCCGATCTGTGATAAATAATTGAGGCTCTGATACGTCTTGGCATGGGTGAGGGCAACGAATGAAGGGCCAACAATCCCCCCACCACAACTCCGTGAATTGCTTACCCGAGTTTGAACCTGGACCATGGTCTTACCTTCCTTTGGGTCTACTTGGGATTCCTTTCCCAAGGCTGATAGTTGAAAGAGGGTCTGCTGCTTAATGCTTTGGTGAAAATGGTTTGCTATCAGGGTAGGAGTGATGCGTGATCATGTATTTGTTTTATAGGTCAGAGTTCGGATGTTGATGTGGAAAAGGGGATTATATTAACGAGGTGTACTGATTTATCAGTCCTACTCTACTTGGGGTGATTTTGGGGGCCGGTGCACAGTTACTTGTACGGTAAGTGTCGAATCCTTTCGTTGCCTGCTTCTGGTCCAACTGGGCAACGAGTAAATATTTTTCTCATGAGGAACCCGATCTGCACAATTAGTCTGGATTGAAAGAGCCACAGTAACGAGCGGGCATGAGCCCACTTTCCCTCATCTCTGGCTCGCCCTCCGATCATGCCCGGATTGTTTGCCTGTGGCAAAGGTATATTGATAAGCATCTGCAATGCCGTAAAAACCTGGATAATTGGACTGTGTGCTATGTAGTCAACAATTCCCTTCGCTGAAAAGGGGTGAAAAACACTTCAAGAACACAGCCCCTTTCCCCCTCCTGAGGCAGAATAAAAAACAAAGATTTCTTGACCTTAGTGAGAGAGGAAAGCCCAACGACATAGCACACTGTCCAATTATTCGAGTTTTTACAGTAGAGCATTGGCATCCGGCCCAAAAGCGAAAGATATAGCTCCTAAGTAATTATCTTCCCTCTCGGCGTGAGGGCCAAGAGCTCTAACTTCCAACTTCCAATCTTCTCTTTTAGGCAGAGCGCCATGTTGTATTCTATCAAGGAAGCCCACTTATCCGCAAAGTTTCCTAAAGGCCAGCCCATATAAGAAACTTCCGGTATAGGTTGGGAGATAAGTCGGTAAGAAAACTTGAATAAACGGCATATGGTGTAATTCCTCTACGGGCCAAGTCATGTCAATGCACTCGAATTTCAATTATTAGGGATTCCACTCTATTGGTCAAACTTCACGTGGCAAACAAAGACGCAGCCTTGTTACCTTCCAATTCACTTCGGTAAAATAGATTTTTTTTATTGGCAATTCGGTTACTTGCATCGCATGTTCAAGTGGTTATTCAACAGCTGGCTGGATGGAATAACAAATTGTGATGCGACATGTAAGAGTTGGTTAATAAAATATCGAACAAATTAAAAGAAATTTGAAACTCGAATTAAGAAATGCTCCTAGTGGAGGCCTCTTCACGCTTCTTACGGTAAGATATCCCAACGAACCTCCAGCCCATTGAGGTCTCTGGTCATGAAAGCCGATGTTAATACAGGGCTATGCCAAGGGAAACACTCAACCGGGGACCTAGTGATATCAACCGCTGTACAGTCTTACCTCCCCTTCTTCGGCAATTTCAGATCATTTATCACAAATGTTGCAGAATTACTGGCGCGGTGCAGCCTCAGGGAAAGTTGTGGCCTAGCAGCGGTGTTACTGCTTTAAATAGAGAGAAATTAGGAGACGTTCAAAGTCTTTTCACTCCTTACAAGATTGCACCCCTCGCGACCTTTTTTTTCCCACTAAAGGCAATTTTCTCCGAGTGATAAGGGATTTATTAGACAGGAATCTTACGATGGGTACAATATCTTCAGGTGTGTGAGGGCATTAATAGTCACTTGTTCGGGGAATTAAACCGAGTACAACGTGATGACTTGGCCCATGTGGGAATTCCACCATGGGCTGCCTTTCCAAGAAGTTTTCTAATCGCCTTATCGCCCAGTCCACACTAGAAGTTTCCTGTATGGGCTGGCCTGTAGAGGAAATTTCTTGGATAACCAAACTTCGTTTATGGGCTAAGTTACAACACATGTTGGGGCATTTGTGACATAGAAATAGTAGAATGTAGAACGCGACGCGTCAAAGCCGATCGTACCCCGGTCCACCCGAAAGCAATAATATTTCACAGATAGTGATAAGCAGTAGAGATGTCAAACGATTGCCCGTGACGGCAGGGTTGATGGACGGTAAAGTGTGCGGGCACACGGGTTACAAGAAAAGAATTATGGATAGGCGACAATAGATATGGGGGAGATATCAGACAAGGATAAAAGGTTAGATGAATGTGCAAGAAAGATCATGGGGATAAGGAGTGATGTGGATATATGCGAGATTGGAGTCCACCGGAAATCTCGGTTGAAGTGGATTTAAGGTTTCGGTCCGTGTTCGGGCGGTGAAGCGAATTCAGATTAGGCTTTGGATGCTTTCTCATAATGGTAGTCGTCCACTGCTAGCTCAATTTAGACTTACTAAAAGTCACAATTTACATAATGTTGCCAGGAGGGACAGACTGTCCCGTTCCGGGCTGGGATAATTCCCACCATAATAATGGCCAGACTAGAAAGAGTGTGGTCTCGGCTCGCTACCATGGACGGAGGTCTAAAAAATCTAAGGAAGCTGTCCAGTATGGTGCATGATCGGAGATGGAGAGTCAGGTTTAGGGGGCGAATAGCTTCCTAAACGTTGGAACTTCGCACTAGACATTGATCTGGATTATATAAATGCGGGAGCATGAAGTGCGGCCGAGAGGTAGTCAAGGTGTGCCACGAAACATAAGCAGAGAGAAGTTGGAGGGGTACCAGAGAGGCTCTTTTAAGCAATAAGGTTTATTCACAGCGGAATTGGTTCAGAGGTAACAACGTGAACCGATATGGTGTGTATTGAATAGCACACGGAATAACAAAACGAACAACCAGAGAGAAAAAAGAGAACAGAAACAGATAACTGATAGACAGTAATAGATCGGGGGGTGGTGGACGGCCGCCCAACAAAAGAGTGACGATGACAGATGGGTGATGGACGGTTGTATCTAAAAGACGAGGGGAAATATATAGGACTTATAAAGACACAACAACGAGTGATAAATCCTGCGCAAAAGAAAACTTCTTCCGTTCCGTTGTCACCAGTAGCAAAATGCGTGTCATAATATCCCTGTGAAACATGATGCTAGTGTTTCGTCAATCGATGGTGGAGTTTCACCAGCAATGCTAATGTTTGGTCAATGTTGCGAGTGTTTTGCTGACGTTTCGAGTGTTTCGCGATAACGCAATCTCCTCTGTGGTTTGGGATCCATATCCGAAGCATACTGAGTAGCTCTTAGACATTCCCAGCATGTCTAAGTAGTTGCTGATGATTGTGATATATGGTGAGCAGTCTAACTAGGTTATTTCCAACAATAGTGCTCCATGACTGGAGTCACGAGAAAAGGAGTTTAGGATGTAATGGATATAATACCTATAGGAGATAATATAATGGAGTTAGTAAAATCTGTGGATACCTGGGAGCTTAGGGACTTACGGGCATCCCGGTATTAAGGGATTTAAGGATATAAGGCTAGGGTTGACATTGTGAATATCAACGGGCATGCAAAGAAGTAGGTAGGAACATTGGTATATAAACCTTAGCTATCACCCGTAACTTTGTGATAAATAAGCACAACAAGAAATGCATAATTCACAAGAGCAAGGTGATTCTCAAGTATGTCATGAATTCATGACACAGTTGTTGAAAATCTCATAAACTCAGGCTGACCTCAAAGTGATAGAAAAAGACCAACACCTATAGTAGGAGTTTTGATGGGCTATTCTTTATGAAATTTGCAGAATAGACTTTACTGGCCATCATATTACTGTATTGTTGATCATGAATATTCCATACCTGCCAAGTAGTTAATGCCGAGTTGTATGCCACAGGGCAGTATAGGGTGAGGTTCGGGTATCTAGATTTAGAAATAATATTAGCTTGGGGTCACTATGATGCTTAGTTGGACAAAGAAATTGAAGGTAAAACATTCGGAATTCGGAGGACAAATGGATGTCATAGATGTTGTGGACCTTACTGATCCCTTTTGTTATCGGATAGTTAGTTACCTGCTGTCGGGAATGCGGTAGTATAATGTACCATGCCAAAGTTTCCTTTACTGCCCAAACTTGCATCATAAAAGGAGAGTTCTTTTTCTCGTTCCACAGAAGAAGCAACATTTTTCAGTTTCCAAATGGTCAGTTCATAATATACTGTAACATGTCTGTGATCTTCTATGCGATTGAAACTGTGATCACCCATAGTAGCTTTACTACAGAGAGAGTTGCCTGTGGCCATCATTTGACACAATCGGAGTTCTTGGTTAACTCTTTCCCATCAAGCAATCTATGTGTTCTCTACAATCAAAATGGAGATTGTGAACAGTAAGCAGGGAAAAGGACAGTGATAGAAATTCCTTCTTTCACTTAATATCATAGGTTTTACTTAACTAATTGGGACCTCAATTGTGGAGATTTCCAGGCCAGTGGCCAACCTACTGGCATCGAAATCTGGCGAAACCTGGATTGTTACTAATGAGGCGCTAGGCCCGGATTGTGTCAAGTAGACTGTGTGAGCCCTCAGCGAGGCGGCACCCTAGTCCTAACCTCCTTGTAGGTTAGGGGTTCCGGGTACGGCAGGGGAGAACACCCAATCAACGCCCTTTGAGCGATTTTCACGATGGCTTCAAAGTCTTTAGTCTTACCTTAGGCTTATGCCTTTGGCTTGCTCTCCTTTGTTTCGGCTATTGATATGCTGCCCAAGATACAAGCTCCCATGAGAGCACCACTGCCTGCCTCTTCAAAGGCACCCTTTTCTGGGACCATATTCTTTTTTGCGCTGGCAGACGGCTGGGACTACAGTTCACGGTTTGAGGATCCCCTCGAGGCCGGAGTCCATACCATCTTTATCGACACTGCCAAGTACAGACATGAACATGATTCCGATAGCCTCTCATTCTTTTTTGCGACTGTTCCAGACATCCTTTTGAGGAACCCCACCTGCCTCCAGCACATAAGACCTAGGAGTTAAGTTTTTTATTTCTCCTAGGCAAATATCATCGTAAGTCCTAGGCAACCCCTAAGCAATCCCAACTTGAAGGGGTGTCTTCACCTCCTCCCTCGGGGGGATGGCTTTGACCCCCAAAACTACCACCCACACCTCGGAACTTCTGACCAGCATATCCCGGCAGCCTTGGTGTAGTTACACAATACTTCGGAAGTCCTGGCTTACCTCCAGGCAATCTACCAATGGGGATTGGCAGCAGCTGGGTTGGGCCAGTTCGGGGTGGGGTTGGGGTGGGGGGGTCTGGGGAGGCGACGATTAATTCAGGAGGCTTGTCTGAGCACCTCAACGGCAATACGGCTTGCACTTGACACCACTGTCAGAGAGGCTAAGAGCAGCTACATTTGGAGTGGTTACTATTAGACTTGTGGAAGGGCTACGTGGGAGCTGATCCAGACTTTTGTATTTTACTTTTGCTTTGGGCTTGTTGGGTTTGGCTGGCTGTTGGGGAGGGTTTCTTTTGTGCTTGGAGTGGCTGCCGGGCAGTGGGCGGGCTGTTAATGATGTATTTGTGGTAGGTGGCCAGGAGGTGGATTTCTTTCAGGAGACCCTTGGCTGGGGGGAGTATCTCATGCCGGTCAGCTAGATATGATTGAGTTCATGAAACAGGGCTTACCCCCGGGCTTGTTAGAATGAAAATAAGGTTACAGGTGACACCCTCAGTGAGGCATGGCAAAACTTGGCAGTCTAATATGGTTAGAAAATCCAATATGGTTAGCAAATAAATTTCGTCATTGAATTCCAAGCAAAACTGAAAAAGAAAAAAAAAGAAAAAAAAACATCCCGTACCATTCTATCTCTCTCATACCAAATTATGCCTTCAAAAGTAAATCAACTCTCCAGAGGTAATTATGTTATAGGTGGTTGGTATTGGAGATGTTTGTATTAGTAAAAGCGAAAACAAAAATTGCATTGACTTTTGATGGTTTGGTTGATGCCAAGAGGTTGACACTAAGAAATTCACGCCAAGACATGCTGCGCCTCACTGAGGGTGCTGCCTGTAACCTAGTTTTCATTCTTGTCTAGTCGGAGGTTATGCCCTGTTTCACCTAATAAAAGGTATCTAACTACCGGCATGAGATACTCCCCCCAGCCAAGGGCCCCGTTAAAAAAAAAATTATCCTCCCCTCCGCCTAATGCCTACCCAATTTTTCATTGTCCCCTCACCCAACCTGTACAAATGAAACTCCTTCTCCCCTCATCTTCCTGCTCCTCGCCCCCATTGTCCCCTCGCCCAACTGTACATAAAAAACTCCCAGCTCCCTATCTCCTCTCTCCTCCTCAGCCCATTTTATATCCACTGTAAAAGAAACCCACCCTGTCACCTCCGTGCCCAGTGGTCGTGTGCTTCTAAGAAAATCTAACTACAAAGAAACTCACCCCATCACCTCCGTGCCCAGTGGTTGTGTACTCTAAAAAAATCTAACTATCAAGAAACCCACCCTGTCACCTCCGTGCCCAGTGGTTGTATACTCTAGGAAATCTAACTACTAAGGAAACCCACCCCGTCATCTCCATACCCAGTAGTCGTGTACTCTAGGAAGTCCAACTACTAAGGAAACCAGCCCCGTCATCTCCATGCCCAGCTGTCATGTAAATAAGGAAATACTATCCCCCCAGCATTAAGCCCCTGGGTCGCTGGCCAGTCTCTTCTCCATCCTCTTCCACCATGGGCTCTTCTCATTTGGCTTTTCCCCTCCTGCAGGTGTAGCCTGGTGTGTGAGTCCTCGTATGCACTTCCAGTTTCAGTTTCTCGTGTATCACCAGCTTCCCGCAGAGGTCACATGGTGTCATTTTCTTTGCCTTTTTCCCCTTCTTTGCCTTGGGTTGTGAGGTGGGGATGTTGATTCTGGCCACTGTAGTTTGGGCCGTGTTTAGCTAGGTGTTGTGCTTTTGGGGGGCCGTCAGCTCTCTCTTCAGTGAATCTGGTCATGTTTCCATCCACTTCAGTATAGTTCCATGGTCTCTGGTGTCATGGAGTTTGGCCTTCACTGGCACAACGATACCACATCTTTCCATCAGGTGTTCTCCTATGATTATGTCTCTGCCACAGGGGCAGTCTCGTCGTGTTCCCATGGTGTCTTGGTATGGCCATGCCGCCATTGCTTTTAGGTAGATGAGTTTTCTAAACTGGAGTCTGGACATTTTTCTCCAGTGTTTGTAGCTTCTCCTTGGTTTGCCTTTATATCTGATTTTTTCCCCTTTGATGCTTTTGTTCCAGTTCTCAAGGAGGTGTTCCTTCAGGTTGGACTTTCCCAGCTTCATGTTGTGTGCGTTTTCGATAATCGCTTTGGCTCCGGTCTTTTCTTTCCATTGCTTTGTCCATTCTGTTGGTCTGTCTAGGCAGTATGCCCTGAGGCAGAGAAGGTTGTGCCTGTGGTCCATGTAAATGTGGAGGGGGATGATGCTGGTTTCTGCGAAGATTGCCGTTAGGGGGGTTTTCTTTTTGAGTCCGAAGTCACAGCACGTGATTTTGTTGAGGGTCCTCTGCGCTGCATCTATCTCTGTGACTGCACCCCATACCTCTATTCCATTGGTCAGTTGTGGGAGGATTAGGCCTTGTATGAGCTGGAGTGTGGTCCATGCGTTGAGGCCTCCTTTTTCATATCAGTTTGTCATTGCTTTGACGAAGAAGCTTGTTTTGTTGGCTTTGGCTAGCCAGTGCATCGTGTGGGCTTTTCATTTAAAATCTGGTAATATGCAGTATCCTAGCCAGCGCATGACTTCCTTTTCCGGTGCCTCTATGTTTCCTATTTTTGGGTGGAGGTGTTTCTCCTGGGGGGTCTTTATGTGGATGCATTCCATCTTGAGTGGAGAGAGGTTGTAGTTGTGGTCTCTGCATTTGCTGTTGACTTTGTCTAGTACCTGCTGGTGGGCCACCTGTCCTATGTCCAGGTTTTTATATGTCGTGGCCACCAGGATGTCATCCACATATGTCAAGAGTCTGGTGGTCATTCCGGGGAGCCTGCGGGGTTCGATAGCGGTTATTTCTCTTATGCTTATGAGGAACAGGATGGGGGATAGGGGTGAGCCTTGGGGGGTGCCCTTGTCCATGGCAAATGCTCTTGAGCATTTTCCATTGAATCTGTAGGCGGTGTTTCTTCCTGCGGCCCAGTGTCTGACCCACTGTCCTAGGTGGGTGTCTCTCCTTTCTATCGTGCTGCATACTTCTTCCATTCTCAGGTGATTGAACCCTCCCTCTATGTCCAGGGTGGTTAGGCAGGCATATGGTTGTTTGGAGGTTGTCAGTATGTCATTGAGTGCTTGGATCGCGTCTGTTGTCCCATTGTTTTTCCTTCCACAGAACATGTTGGGCGTCAGCAGGTCCAGTTTCGCTCTCCATATTACCGCTGCTCTCTCCAGCACCTTCGCAAGGATGGACTGGAGTTGGATGGGTCTCCAGCTCTTGGCTATCATGTAGGTTTCTTTTTTCTCCTCTTTTATTAGGAATGTGTTGCTCGCTTTCCAGCTGTTCGGGATTCTCTCAGTCCAGGCTCTGTTCATCATGTCGGTAAACAGCGTTTCCCTGCACTTCCTGAACTCCTTGATTGCTCTGCTAGGGATGAGGTCCAGGCCTGTCGCTGCTCCGTTCGGGGTGGCTTTTAGGGCTGTGTCGAGGAGTCCTATGTCCAGTTTCGTGGGGGCAGCCTCCAGGGGTTCTAGGTTGTGTTTGTGTTCTCCCCTGTACAGGGCCGTGTGTAGTTCCTCCGCTGTATGGCTGTGTTCTGCCACGATGCTTCCGTCTCTCCTGGCCAGGGCTGGTATCAGTTGTTTGGTGACCCTGGGTTTGATGCCCCTGAAACATTCTGGGTCAGTTTCTTCCTACAGTGCTTCGCTGTTTGCCTGTAATTTTGCTTTAGCAATGTCTTTCCTCTATTTCTTTCTCTTATCTCTTATGGTGGGGCATCTGGGGTTGTTCCTTATGTCCTTCAGTAGCGCCTTTCTTGCTTTCGAGAGTTCTGTGTTCCAGAATGCTCTTGCATTGTCCTTTGCTCTCGGGGTGTGCCTCAGGATGATTTCTGTTAATTTTTTCTGGATGAAGGCTGGGTCATTGTTGTTTCCTAGGAGTAGTAGTTCTGTCCTTATTCTGTCCCAGTTGGCCTTGTCGTACCTTAGGGGTTTGAGTTGTGATTTCTTCCAGGGTATTCTTGTGCTTATCATTAATGCCGTATGGTCTGCTGATTGCATTAGGACATTGTTGACTCGGAGATTATGGTGTCTGTCGGCGATTACCAGGTCTATTGTCATTCCCGTCAGGTGTTGGTTCAATAGCGGGTGGGTTATCATGTAGGGATTGGCTATTGTCAGTCCTCTCTCTGTTATCCAGCCCCATAGCCTGTTACCTGCTGTGTTGGACCATCCTGATGACCAAGCCGGGTTGGTTGCATTGAGGTCTCCGATTATTATGTTGCTACTCCCTTTGTGCCATTCATTGTTGTGGTCGAGGTTGTAGGTCATCATCTCGGCTGTATTGTTTCTCTTGTAGCTGTGCAGTCTCTGGTAACCTATTGTGATTTCTGTACCTCCCATCCATAGTGTAAGAAATTGTGAGTTAACTCTTTCTATTACGAACATGTGTGCATATTCGTTTTTAATATAGGTGGCACAGTCCCATTTTACTGCTTTTGTGTCAGCATAACATGTGTAACCTTCTGTGTGTATCCAGTTATCGTTTTCGAGGGGGCATTCTGCTAATGCTATAATTTTTGGTTTAACTTTTCGTGAGACTTTCAGTAACTTTGTGACAACGTTCATGGACCCGCCGACATTGTAATAAATTATATCGGTTGTCATCATAAATTACGCATGGGGGTTTTGTAGGGGCGGCTCTGCCGGATCAGCGATTACCAAGCTATCTTGGGGGGCTATTCCTCCCGCTCTGTTCCTGGTGGGGCAGTGGTTGTCTCCAGCGAAGTGGGTTGTCTCTTCGCAGTTGATGCATCTTCTGATGGTGTGGGAGCAGGGCCTTCCTTTTCCCGCTGTGCAGTAGAGTTCCGGGCAACTGTAGTCTTTTGTGTGGTGGTCTCCTCTGCAGTACTTGCAGGTGGGTGGGAGGCGGCAGTGCATTGTGTGGTGTCCTATTTGTAGGTATCTTGCGCAGCATGTGGAGGAGTCCTTCCTTGCGTATCAGACGAAGGTGCATCTTTGTCCGAAGATCGCTATGCTGCCTTCTGGTTTTTTGAGTTGGGAGCTTACCCAGTCGTTCATTTCCACCGTTGTTATGATTGACGACTTGAATTTGTTGTTTGCCTTAAGGGCTGTTGGGGACCTGATCCATTTGGGTTTGTCTATAATGTGGATGACTGGGTTGTATTCCGAGATTTCTCTTTCCAGGTCGTTCTAGTTGGGTGAGTCGGTGTCCTAGTCAGTGGGTGTCCAGTTTTCGTCGTTTCCCAGTGGGACCTTGTGAATGAGGATATTGACTGTGGGGATGTCGGTGACAATGCTGAAGCCGAAGATGTCGATGCCATTCAATGCTTTGGTTATTGCGTTAGAGTCCTGGAGGGCTGGTTCTGCTGGGAGGTCTTGGACCGTGGTGAGTACTAGGTCGTCGTTGCGGTTGTATTTCGCGAAGGCAAATTTGACCCTGGAGGCCCTGTTTATCACGTCTCTGATTTGTACAGTGGAGCGACCCGCTGCCCCCACTCTGCTGCCTTTTTCCACTGAATGGATTAGGAGTCATCTCTGTCTTGCATGGGGGGTGGAGGGGGCTGAGGGTCCTTGTTCTTGGTTTTTGTTTCCCCCTGTTGGGGGTCCTTTTCCTTTGTTCCTCTTAACGAGGATAAAGTTATCGGTGTCTATTCCTGCTGCCATCATTGCCGCGTATGTCTGTTTTACACTTGCGGCATTCGGGTCGTTTGTTCAGGATGGGTGGGTGGCTCTGGGGATGGCTGGGGCGGTCGTTTTGGTTTGTTGTTGTTGCTGGGCTTGTGGTTTTTGTGCCTGTCTCTGTGGAGGTGTTTGGGTTCTTATTGGCGGGGGTTGCTGGGGTGTTGGTGCGTTGCGTTGTTGGTGTTGGGGGGCTTTGTTTGTCCGGATGGCTTCCAAGATCCTGTCCTCCATTTGGTCTAGTTTCTTGTTGAAGTTGTCCTCTATTACTGCCAGGAGGAGGGCTACTCCTCCATTGGTGGGGGTGGAATCTCTGGTGCCTATGTACCTTAGGATGTCCTCTTGCGAGCTCACCTGGGTGTATTCCTGGAAGAACGGGGCTGGGTGTTATGATCCACTATATGATCTCTCCTTTCTTATATCTCGCAATAGGTAACGATACTATTGTTAGCTTTCTTATAGGGATAGTACTTACTTATCTCCTATTGTATTCTCTTTCCTTCGAGAATCCTAATACTAGTTTTCTTACGCTATGTCTTAGATATTGACCGTTGTCAATACTAAGTCCTTATAGCGTTAACTAGTATTCGTTCCGTCTTCTTCTTCGTGTTGGTTGGTCTTGTTTTGTAAAGAGCGTAAAGGTGGTTTATTGATAACTTATAAGATAGGAAATAACTTAGTTGGTTGCGTGAAGAACTAACTATTAGGTCCTACTGACCTCCTTATATAGTTCTTCCAGCAACCCGCTTACAAATCAAATGAGTCACAACTGTGACTCAGGCATTCGCATAACATATAACCTCATGACCATATTTGGTCATGCGCGAAAGTCCCATGACCTTAAGGGGGTCATGTGCGAAACCTCATGACTCGTATAAACGAAGTCATGCCTCTTAATCCTCATGACTCATAGGCATACCTATGAATCAATGCTCAACATACCAATCAAATTCAAACATAAACAACTATGACTCACAACTGTGAGTCATGTGAAACCCTATGACTCATACCTGAGTCATAGTGTGAAAACATATCATCGTATGACTCAACTGAGTCATGTGAAAAACTTTTAACAAATGAAACCATTACAAATCATGCCGGGTTTGTAATACTGGGATGGTGTTAGGGCTTTCCCTGATAGCCATTTCCTGGGTGTTCGATTCTTGGGTGGCCTTTCCTTTGCCTTTATTGGCCTCGGTATTTTTCCTGGTTAGGAAACGCACTGGGGTAGAGGAGGATGAGGATAGGCCAGGTCCGGCTGTGAGGTTTCCAGATAGGGTACCTGGGATTTTCAAGGGAGATGAGAAGTGTACACCTCTGGGGAGTTCTTAGGAGGTGGGGGCATGTTGGCTGTCTCTTATGCCTGTTCCATCTAAGTTTTGGCCATTTCCCAGCACCATGGTGGTGTCTCGGGAGGTTTGAGAGTCGGGGAGCTCTACGATGGTTTTGCCCATCTGTATCTCCGGCGGGGATGATTGGGGAATTTGGGAGACCATAATGGGACTCTCCTGGGAGGGGTGGAAGGAGGAGGCCATGGCTGCCAGGCCTGCGAGGGTTTCCTAGTCGATGGCGTTGACTGTTTCGTTTCCGCACACCTTCTCGAGTGTGGTGCGCAATCCCGGAAAGGGGGAGGCGATGGGTGGTGATTCTGCCATTTTTCCTAGTTGCACAAAGCAGGTATCTAGGCATCCTAGTTCTTTCACTACTATTGGGAAGTTGCTCCCTGGGGCGATGATTCTGTTTCAGACATTAATGGCCCTGTTTGTGCAGCTCTGGTTGTGCAATATGACTGAAAATATTGGGAGGAGGGATTGGAGGGATACTCCATGAGGGGAGCCCGGGGGCAAGAGGGAGGGGGAGTAGGGTCTGGGGCTCTTGGTGGGGCTTCTGGGGCCTAGAGGAGATGGTGGGAGAGGCATGTTGAGAACTATGTTCTCCATGGTGGCCCTGCTGTAAGGGTGGAAGCCTTGGGTGGACATGATAGAGGAAATCAAGTTGGTCTTTGGGCGGAACTTGTTTCCTGGGGTGTTTGGAAGCCTTAGGATGGGGCCCTGTGATTGGCTCCACACCCAAAGGGAGGATGTCGTAGGTGAGGGGGTGGTGTTGTAGAATCAGAGAAAACTCTGACTATACTGGAGGATGTTGGTGATGTGGCAGTAGAAAATGTGAGATGTGACCTAATTTGGTGTGGGAAGTAAAGGGCTCGATAATTTTTCTTTCAAAAAGTGGGAATTCATTGGTTGTAACGGATTTCAAGAAAGAAGAGAGAAAGGGTGCCGCCTCACTGAGGGCTCACACAGTCTATTCCACCAGAGATTATTGAATTAAGCTTACCCCGCTCCTGCTACAAATTTAGTTAATCGAATGAGTGGCTAGAGTTATGAGCCACGCGCCAGCCACAAGGGCCATCCCACTTTTATGAGATTTTACACCACTGGCTGCGGGTATCCAGAATGGACGGAGAGTAAAATGCATTGGGATCTTGATGTTTGATAGGTCTATAAGTAAAAGGTCACCTGCCGCTCCAGCTTGCTCAACAAAAAGGCCATCAGCAGAAATATTTGCCTGTGCTTGGTAGTAAGCCGAGAGCCCAGTAGACAGCAGTCATGTAACAATTACAGTAACTATACAGTAGAGAGTCGCATGGTTGACCCGCTAGGATTGTGCAATCGGATCCCCAGGCTATCACAAATAACTACCATAGAAAAGCTGGAGGGCACGTAAAAATGATGAATTTTTTTGCTTAACAGCCTCAACCAAATATTGTGAGGTGTCAAAAATGCGAACCCACTGGTCGTGACAACCATTACAGAAGCAGATATAATCGATACCCATTTGGCACTGTGTTACTAACCTGGTTGTTGCCTCGGTTCCAACTCGACCTGGTGCTTGTGTTTTTTTGACATCCCCGGATCCAAAGTGAATCCTACCAATGAAATAAATTTTCTCGGTCATTTTAACATCTCTAAAGTCCCTTTATTTTCGCTATTTGTGTCCGTTGCCCCATCTCGCTGGGCGCCGATCCGACATCTCAGTAATGTTTGAGTGGTTGATAGACTATACAGCAGAACTCGGAACTCCACTTCCGTAGAATCTTTCTCATGTTTTTTTTTTTCATTTTTTTTTTCACCGGTTCATCTCTCGCGTGTATTCATATACGGTCTGCAGCAGACTGAAAATTTGACATTTTCTAGAGTCGCCGAGAGGGAGGAGTTGTCGGGGAATGAGCATGCTTGGCGCTTTTGAAACTGCGACTTAACAATACGCAGCCGTAGTCTGGAACATAACAAACTGCACAGGATCGGCGAAACATCGCGTATGGTCGAATATTCAATAAAGTTTGTAGAGAGATCATACAGCATTGGATTCCAATCTATGATCGCAAGATATTTTTCAAAAATCTTTGCACTAAGATGGAAATATTGGCAAGCATTTTGGACTATACAGTACCTGTGCGATGGATTTTCAAAATCTTCATAACTATAATCTATTGAACTAAAGGCGTGGAGTTACATGGGTTCGCTGATTATCACCGCTGTGTTCACCATTTTTAGCGCCAGCCTCATCAAACATAATGGGCAGTACAAATCACTCAATTGCTATTGGAAATTCTTCAGATGTGCCCCCATGCACAACGCTGAAAGTCAGATAGCCCACCACTATTTTTTCTTTCTCTGCGCTGTTTATGTGCTACCGGTATCATGCGGGATAGTTATTGGATCAACTGTAAGGTACAGTTGCGGAACACTCAAATACACACCCCACCCAAACAGGCAGTCCTCTCGGATTAGCTTGTAGCCTAGAATGGATTTCTCGGGTTCGGCCAACCAGCAGCGACTGTGTATTTAGATGGGGTGTGTATCTGTGTGTTCTGCGATTGTAAGTGTGTGTTTCAATGTGAGGATATCTCGGTGTCCTGTTGAGAGAAAGGGGACTGATAGGAAAAGGTCTCTATCTAGGTGGGGTTGGTCAAGCCTATTCGCTTACTGGGCCAGTATTATTCGAAAGCTCAAAATATGTGCTTTCAGAAATTCCAGATAATTGGTTGAGGGGAATGCGCTTATGCTGTCGGTTGGAGGAGGGTGCAGTACAATACAGTCCGGAGGCTGTTGCTCTTGTGTCACTTATGCAATGGTAAAGCGAGACATCCACACAAATGCAAGCCGCCGCCCAAATCCTGACTGCAGCACAGCCAATTACATTGCCTTAACTTGCATTGAACAGAGCATGAGGCGAAATACCATACTTTCCTATAATTCTCAGGTCCTTTCTTCAGCCAGGCAGCCAGGGCTGCTGATTGCTGATTTCTAAGTTCTAAATCTCGTTGCTACACCCTTTACTCATTCTCATCACAGCAAAACATCAATCCCCATGTTACTCGAGCATCGCTAGCTGTGATCACACCCTACAACTCTAGTGGAATAAGAGATTTATTCATCTCAATATCCAAGGTTGGGCCTCATTCCGTCATACCTCGTGTTGTTGACTTATTTGAGGACTAGCAAACATATCGGATTCAACAATTATGATAAACGATAAGCAAGCCATCATTATCGAACAAGCTAGCTACCTCTGGTTATTGTCGCACCCAAGCATAAAAACCTATTTATAGCAAGTCAATTATAGCGTTATCTGTGATGGATCAGTGGGTACCCCTATGAATCTACCTTTACATATTTCAAAGCGATCAGCATCAATCTAATAATCTTGTCAGAACTACTGAAATCGAATCCAATATCCAGGGAAGCTTCAGCGGTAATAGGGGGGATAATAACGTCTTCGGTGATGGTAATGTTATTGGGGAGACTCAGACATACCGCCATATCACAAATTTCGGAGTCATAAATCAAGGGGTACCTTTGAGAGCTGGAGATGCTGGTATCATCACTTTTCTCCGTAGGTTTCCAGCAAAGAGCTAACAGGCTAGGTGAACCGATAGACACATCCAGGCCGTATTGGATAGTTCCCTACAGTCGGAATAACGCATTTACTGGACGTAACGACATCATTGAATCTGTGAAGGGATATTGCAAAAGTCAGGATCATCACCGTGTCGCTCTCAAGGGATTAGGGGGCTCTGGGTATGTATTTATTACTTCGTCATACGAAAGATGTACTAACCTCGCTTAGAAAAACTCAGATTGCCCTCGAATACGTTTATCAGCGCGCAGAGGAGAGTGGTTGTCATGTTTTCTGGACACATGGAAGCGGGATGTTGAAGTTCAGCCAGGACTTTTGGACTATTGGACAACGTGTGCACATTCCTCAGGCCAGCACCCAGAAAGACGAAGAGCAATTCCTGTTGAGTATGAAGGCATGGTTTGAGGGCCCAGAGAGTGGCGACTGGATCCTAGTTATCGACAATGCCGATAACGACGACGACTTTCTTAGCAACAGCAGTCCTATCGCGAAGCTTGTACCTCAGGGTACGAAGGGAACAGTTATATTTACGACTAGGTCTCAACTGGTTGCAAGGCGTCGGGGCTGTATAGCTATTGATGTGAACAAGATGGCAAAACAAGAAGCACTAGAATTATTTTCTAAATGCTTTGACAACTGGGTCACTTTGGAAGATGAAGAATGAAAGGTTGTCCCAACGATCCTCGAGGCACTGGATTACCTACCACCAGCTGTGGTTGGTGCAGCAGCTTTTATGACCGAGACAGAGACACCTCCTTCCAATTACTGGTCCATTTTCCAGGAAAACGATCGAGCCAGGACAAGGCTACTTTCGAGAGAGTTTTCCGACATCCGACTAGAGATCGATATGACCAAGGGGATTCTGGGCACATACTTTGTGACCTTTGACAGAATAATAAACCAGATGCCCACAGCAGCACGTCTTCTCCAGTTGACTGCCTTCTTCGATCATCAAAACATACTGGAGGAGTTACTGAGTCAATGTGGCCTGGAAGGGATGGATGATTCCATTGAATTTCGTGAGGCTATTGGAAAGCTATTGCGGTTCTCATTAGTTACGGATGTCAAGCGCGAAGGCAAGCGGTTTTACGAGCTTCATCGTTTGGTCCAACTTTCTATACGCGCATACCTATCACCGGAGGAGCTGGATCACTGGAAGGTCACCGCACTAAGAGTGGTTTCGCGATTGTTCCCCCAAGATGAAATGGAGTGGCGATATGGTGGTATTGCCACTGCATACGTTCCGCATGCACTTGCTGTAGCTAAAGAGTCAACTGATTCGATTGCCGATGCTCTGATCTTTTGCATGGGGAAGTACCTTTTATATATTGGTTTCTACCATGAGGCAGAGACAATGTTTCGGCGTGCACGGGAGGGGTTCGAGAAGGTTTATGGACCAGACCACCCCGACACCCTAAGAAGTGTCAACAACCTGGGTTTGGTGCTGCAAGACCTAGGGAGGTATGGGGAATCCGAGACGATGTTACGGCGTGCACTGGAGGGGAAAGAGAAGGTTCATGCACCAGACCACCCCGACACCCTAGGAAGTGTCAATAACCTGGGTTTAGTGCTGAAAGACCTTGGGAGGCATGGCGAATCAGAGACGATGTTACGGCGTGCACTGGAGGGGAAAGAGAAGGTTCATGGACCAGACCACCCCGACACCCTAGGAAGTGTCAATAACCTGGGTTTAGTGCTGCAAGACCTAGGGAGGTATGGCGAATCTGAGACGATGTTACGGCGTGCCCTTGTAGGGAGAGAAAAGGTTCATTGACCAAACCACCCAACCACCCAACCACCCTAACCAGTGTCTGCAATCTGGCTGGCGTTCTGGAGGACCAAGGAATGTACGATGAATCACAGAATATTCAGCAACGTGTACTGGAAGTTCGAGAGAAAGCACTTGGTCCGGAGCACAATGAAGTCTATAAGACCCTCAAGCGTTTGGCTGGTCTCTATGAAAAACAGAGGAAATATCCTCCAGCCGAACAAGCTTATGTGGGGGCCTACACGGGGTTCTCCAAAACCCTCGGTGAACAACATCCCACCACCTTGGAATGTATTAGGAGGTTGACCGAGTTACGAGAGACAATATCAGCTGCTGAGAGGACTAGTACTATTGACACGGAAGTGGTCTTAAATGATGGCAATAGCCGACGCTCACATCGTGAACGCTTGAGGGAGCTCACGTGGCTTCGTGGGCGGAGAGGCCTTGGTGGTGGGAAATCGGGAAAACGGCTGTAGAGTGTAGGAAGAGGGATTGAGCCATGGGCGATTTTGGTAGGTCGAAATTACAAATGAACATGAAGGAGTAAAGGTTGGGGAAGACTTGGCAGCAGCTGCAATGCTTTGTGAAGTTTGGGACAGTCTATGCAAGCTGGGAAAAATCTGGGCCTGTTTGGTAATGTTGGGTTGTTTGTAATTGCTATCGCTAGCGATGGGTGGAGTCATGTATATAAGCGGAGCCACGTCTTGCCCTCATTATCATCAGTGAACCTAATTAATAGAGTTAGGATTACAATAAGGAGGGAACTGAGCAATTGTACAACGAAATATATATTGTCGTAAATGACGATCAAACCATGGCGTGCACTATCGCAAGTCCAGGAATCGCATAACCTTTTATACACATAAGCACAATCCTTTCCATTACCCCCGTGCTCCATACCTGGTGCTGTTATACAGGATATCTGCCATTGCAAAACTAGAAATTTGTTCACAAGCCGATTGCCAACACAAATTACATCACCTATGACAAAGCTCTGAAGTACTTCCTGCTTGAAGAATCCTCGTATGTTTACATCTTCGCTAACACATGTAGTCTTTGAAGCTGTTCGGCTCAGGCATCTTCCATTTCAGAAATCTCCGTAATCTCGACAGTATCAACGACATTTCAGTGGTAACTCGCATCCCGATACCCGAGTACGGTACTTCATGCTGTTATAAGTAGTATTTCAGGAGTGCGGCATGTATGTATAATTGGAATGATAGTTAATTGATGCGGCGACCTATCTAAAAATGAGTGAGAGATGTCTCCTATTTATGTACATTCCCCAAGACAAAAAAGATCCTCCTTCAAACTTCTAACAACCAGCTTCTAACAGCCAACCATTCCTCCATGCACTCACCTGTGATCCTTTGTCTGTCCCAGCATCACTTGCATCCAAACGATCCCATACCTGGATTCCGCAATGCCTATACATAAAGCCTATTTCCGATTCCCTAAATCCCATCACCATCTTTTATCACCGTCTCCTATCACGATTACATATCTCCATCACCGAAGCCACTCCATTGTGAATTCGCTGTCCCAAGTGAGATCCATCAATTCACAAGTGATCATCTGTGACTTGGAATTTTGACACTTTGGGACAATACAAGCCAAGCGACCATGGCAGATCACTCGGTTTGTGATATTTTGCACGTTGATGTGAATGATGATCCCGCCATACTGGGCCGAAGTCGTGCTCACGCTATCACTCAAGATCGCATTTCTCGCTGCTCCACTGCTTCACGCGAGTAAAGTCGGCATCGCCGTCCACAAAGCTTTGCTCTTTCCTTAGGTCTTGAAAAACTTCCCGACGCTGTATGCTAGAGAGGCAGGGCCTCTTGGATTTTTTTTTTTGATTTTTTTTTTGATTTTTTTTTGGAGCATTGTACTCTATGAGGTCTGGACGTGGGTCAAAAATGGTCCCTGTGGTCTCTGCAAAGGAATAGGGAAATTTGGAAATGTGCGCTTATCAAGCGCTTAAAATCAAGGCAGGAAATAGGCGTGGTGGCAAAGGCCAGAATGAGGTGTCGAATCCGGTATGAGTATACCTCATTGACTACGTGCTTGCACCTGAAGACATTTCGCAGTCCGGGCTATAATAATGCAGAAACATGAAGTGCCACAGTAGAGACAGTATTCACCAAGCTTGCTATGAATGGGTAGTTGAAGGGGCAATGAGAATCAGGGGCCACAACAATGTAAGAAGTGGGTTTAGTGGATAGGAGCTCGGTTTTTTTTTACAAGTCTTATATACAAAACTGTGCTCAAATATCAGGGTCATATTGTAGTTCGGCATTTTTGGGGGTGTTGCAGAGGTGATACCCATTTTGATAAGCAGCTTTTACGGTAGCCGAACAGCAAATTCAACAACTACTTGCCAATTTTGTTTCTATATCCTCGAGGTATACTTCAATGGCAACTACGGCAACAATCCTAGAGATACAGCCGACCACATATTCAAATAATATCTGAGAACACAGAACAGTATTTGCGATGGCTAGAATTGTTGAATATCGCGGCGTTCATGCGGCGGATAGTTTTATCGGTCACAATGGTCATGGGCAAGCCGATGAGGAAACGGATTAGTTGGATGATGATGAGGTGTCGAGTAATCTCCTATGATAGCGATACGGGTGATTTGTCGATATGATAGTATATACTCCATGACAGGAGTCAAGGGGAAGGAGTGTAGGACGTAATGGATATAATATCTACAGGATATAAGATAATGGAGTGAGTAAAGGGTGTGGATGCTCCGGAGATTAGGGACTTTCCTGCATCCTGGTATTACGGGATTTAAGGATATAAGGTTAGGGTTGATATTGGGAATATCAACAGGCATGCAAGGAAGTAGCAAGGAATATGGGTGTATAAACATTAGCTATTGCTCGTGGCTTTGCAATAAATAAGGTCAACAGAAAACTCATAATTCACAAGAATAAGGTGATTCTCGGTCGTGTCGTGGATTCATGGCGCCGTTGTTGGAAATCTCATAAACTAAGGTTACCTCGAGGATATAGAAAAAATTGGCATCTACACTAGGAGTTTTAATGGGCTATTCTTTATGAAATTTGCAGAATAGACTTTGTTGGCCCTCACAATACTGTGTTGTTAATCACGAATATTCCATACCTCCCAAGTAGTTAATGCCGAGTTGTATGGTATAGGGCAGTATAGGACGAGGTTCGGGTATCTGGATTTGGAAATGATATTAGCATGGGGTTGCTATGATGCTTAGTTGGACAAAGAAATTGAAGATAAGACATTCGGGGTTTGGAGGACAAATGTATGTCACTGATATTGCGGACCCTACAGATGCCTTTTATTATCGGATAGTAAGTTACCTGCCATCGGGAATGCAGCAGTACAATGTGTTATATCAACGTTGTCTTTATTGTCTGAACTAGTTATATAAAAGGAGAGTCCTTCTTCTTGTCTCGTGGAAGAAGAAATGTTTTTCAGTCTCCGAACGATCAGTTTATAATATACTGTACCATGTCCCTGATCTTCTATGCGATGGCAACAGTGATCACCCACGGTAGATTTATTACAGAGAGAGCTGCCTGCGGCTATCATTTGACATGATAGGAGTTCTGGGTTAACTCCTGTCCCCATTGCTTAAATCATCGTCAAAGCGATATGTGTATTCTCTATAACCAAAATTGAGGCCTTGGGAAGGAAGTTGGGAAGGGGGCGGTGGTAGAAATTCCTTCTTTCACTCAATGTCATAGGTTTTACTTAATTAATTGGGACGTCGATCGTGGAGATTTCCAGGCCAGCTGCCGGCCCTCAGCCATGGAAATCTGGTGAAACCAGGATTGTTACTAGTGAGGCACTAGGCCTGGATTGGGTCAAGTATGCCGCCAGAAGCTGTTGAATTAAGCTCACCTCCCGTTCCCACTACATATTTGGTTAATCTAACAATCGGCTGGAGTTACTAGCCACGCGTGAGCCACAAGTGCCATCCCACTTTTATGAGATTTTACGCTACCAGCTGCGGGTATTCAGAATGGATGGAGAGTAAAATTCATTGGGATCTTGATGTTTGAGAGGTCTATAAGTGAAAAGATCACCTGCTGCTCCGGCTTGCTCATCAAAAAGGCCATCGGCAGAAATATTTGCCGATGCACGGTAGTAAGCCGAGAGCTCAGTAGACAGCAGTCATGTATCAATTACAGTAACCATACAGTAGAGTCGCATGGTTGACCCGCTATGATTGGGAAATCGGATCCCCAGGCCGCCACAAATAGCTACTATAGAAAAGCTGGATGGCACGTAAAAATGATGAATTTCGTTGCCTAACACCCTCAACCGAATATTGTGTGGTGTCAAAAATGCGAACCCACTTGTCGTGACAACCGTTACAAAAGCAGATATAATCGATACCCATTTGGCACTGTGTAACTAAGCTGGCTGTTGCCTTGGTTGCCACCTGACCTGGTGTTTGCGTTTTTTGACACCCCTGGATCCAGAGTGAATCCTACGGATAATGAAAAAAAAAAAGACTTTCTTGGACATTTTGTAGCCGATTGTATAAGTTTTGCCAACAGCCAACTTTTCAAATTTTTTTTTTTTTCATGTATAAGTGGGTCCTGCTAGTAGCCAAGAAATGATATACTCGAGTACTTTCTTGGGCACTCGAAACTCATGCACGAATGAGCTCCTCCAGGACCCAGGACGACCGAACAGTGTAGCAGTTCGAATCTGCACTATAAACCACGCTAAAGACACAGTCGGGAAGAAAAAAATGGAAGGAATCCGCTTTGGACAAAGCCTTTCCAAACCGCTGTAGCATCGGGAAAGTCCCTTTTTTTCACGATTTGTGTCCGTTGCCCCATCTCACGTGCGGCCGATTCGACATCTGGGTAATGTGTGAACGCTTGATATAGTAGAATCGGAACTCCACCTCTGTAGAATCATTCTCATGTTTTTTCTTTCTTTTTCACCAGTTCATCTCTTGTGTGTAGTCATATATGTTCTGCAGCTGACTGAAAATTTGACGTTTTCTAAAGTAGTCAAAAGGGAGTTGTTGGTATAGGGAATGAGCATGCTTGGTGCTTTTAAAATTTCGACTTGGCGATACGAAGCTATAATCTCCAACATAACAAACTGGCCTGGACTAGGCCGCATTGCCATACACACATCCTTCAAGGCCCAGGATCGGCAAAACATCGGGTATGGTCAAGTATTCACTAAAGTTTGTAGAGAGATCATACAGATGTTGTAAAACGGACAAGTCCAGATAGATTCATTATGTTAGAGAGATCATATGGGATTAAATTCCAACCTATGATGGCAAAATATTTTTCAAGAACCTTTGCACTCAGATGGAAATGTTGGCAAGCGTTTTGGACTACCATATGCTACTTTACAGTACTGTGGGGGAGGAAAATGGTCTGCAAGGTTTTAGCTAGAAATTGTGTTTTGTTTTGATCAGATAGGCTAGTTGATATAAGGGTTAGGGGTTGGACATTAGTGGAAGAGGGGAAATGTTTGTTTGCTAGTTAGCTCGGTTGATGGCTTGGCAAGGGAATTGGTAGTTAGGCGGGGCAAGCATCAGGAGGGAACGAAAGAAAAACAACAGGGAAACAACAGCGGAGCGAAGAGCGGAAACAAGAGAAAGGGACAACGCGGAACAGGGAGACAGACGAGAGGAACAGCGGTCAACGGACGGACATCGGGATCGGGAACACGGGTTTATTTTTCTTTTTACGAATCTTTTCTTTCTTCTTTCGATAGCAATTCCAGTGACGGAATTATATTTTCACTTGGGACGAATAAATTTGACCTCTAGTCGTGTGTGCGGCGATTGCCCCTTCTAGTAGTGTTTGTTCTGCCTTGCCTTTACGATTCCCCTTTTTTCGGCCTGTTTGTTGGAGAAGTGACCTTCTTCCCCTCTGCTCGACTGCCCTGCAAGTGTTTTTCCTTCGCTGTCCGTTCCAATTCCTATAGGTATCTTGAAGCGGATCGACCCTGGTTTTTGTTTCTCAGTGGTGTCTCGGAACGGATATCACCTTTTTTTGTTTCTCAGTGGTGCTCTGAAATGGATCGTCAAGGTTACCTTACCGGGACACTGTTGACCTCGTCATTACCATTGGCAAGACGGATTTTCTGGTTTCTGTACCGGGAGGACTGTTTGCTTTTCTCACTTGCGTTCTTTCAGAAGTGGGGATAGTTTTTTTGTTCCGCACATTCCGCTTTATCGATCTGGAGGACAGTACCCCTCTATCGTATAGCAAGGCCATCGATACTAGGAAAGATCTCCTTCGACGATACCGCGAACTTTGCAGTTCCCCTTTTTTAACTTTTTCTTCCATTTCATCGAATTCTACCCCCGTTCCTATTTGTGGTCCTTTATCATCCCCGTCCTATTCGTCAACCGCTAGAATGTCTAGTTTTATCAAGATCTCACCATTCAATGGGGGAAATACAGACATGAGTGAGAGCGTAGAGGAATATCTGGATGATATTACAAGGGCCGCTCTGTCTTGAGATAAGACGATAACCCCTGAAATAAAGGAAGCTACTGATGAGTCGAAGATCTGGCTCTTCTGTCAGAATCTAGAGCGGAATGGAGACGCTTGGCACTGGTGGTACAACGTCTTTCCAGAGAGTGATAAGAAGGACTACAGTAAGATCGTCGAGGGTTTCAAGGAACGGTATGGGGTAAAGGCTGCCCTATCTTCCTCTCTCTTTGCCGTTAACAATGAGATGCTTTCTTTGCATCAGGGGGAGAATGAACATATTCGAGATTACGTCCATCGTGTGGAAAGGTTGTCATGAAAGGTCCCTAAGGAGATGGATTTCCTGTTCGCAATTGCTTTTATTAAAGGCATGAGGGATCAGGAAGTACGCAAACGAGTCACCTTTGATTTGAAGGATTTGCCAAACTTTTCCTACGCCAAAGCCCTTACCGTGGTCAAGTTTGCATATCAGGAAATAGGAGAGCCAGATCCTTTCGGGCCTGTCCAGAAGTCTCGTGAACCAGAAGGATCGACAAATATCCTCTATGCTGCTCCTGCTGTCCCTCAGGTGAACACAGTTGGAAAGGCTACCATTCTCCAGCCCCCAGTCAGTAGTCCCGCAGAGGCACCAGTTCTCACGCAAGAACAGTTTAACACTTTCATGTCTTCGTACGAGACTTCCATGGGTCGTGGATGGAGGCCGTCATATGGAGCATCAGGAATAGGTTCTAGCAATCGTCGAGCTAATTCACGAGTTACTTGCTTCAACTGTGGGATAAGGGGACATTATTCGGACATGTGTCCCAATCCTCCTATCACCGCCTATGAGCAGCAACATATCTGAGATGAGATTCAATGTGAACGGGAAGTCCAGGCGCAAAGCTCTCGCAGACGGGAGCATCAGTTAAATCCCCCCCTCTCAGGGACAAATACGATTGAAGTTGCTCCACGAGCAATTCTGCAACGTCCAGTTCCCGAAGGTCGAAATGATAGTGCTGTGTCTTCAGCTCCTGTCTCTTGTATCCGTTCATGTTCTGTCCAGAGGAAAGATCTTGGGAATGCTTGTGTTGTCCTTGCCAAGATTCCAGCTGTTCGGACTATTTTCGAAAATGCACTGGCAGAGAAGAGAGCCAGAGTGGAAGAAGAAGATAGCGAGAGTTTGAGTGGTCAGAGAGTGCAGAAGGTGATGAGAAGAGTAGTGGAGCCAAGTGGTATTTCGGGACTTCGCCGATCTCATCGAGTCACGAAGAGTCCATTGGCCTATAGGAGAGGTCCGGAGGTGGAAGCTGTAGTAGAAGAGGAAGAAGGGGATCAATGGGGTATTGCCACTGGAAGAGAAGAGGAAATGGAGACAAGTGATGACATTGGGCAAGTTCAAGCCAGGGCTCAAGAGGATCATACACCAGCCAACTCTTTGCGGAAGACGAAGGAGCGAGCAATGATTGCACCAATTAACTGGATGAGGAATCAGACGCCATTTACTATCCACGATGCCCTGAATGGACCAAATCCAAGCTTGCAGATTACGCTTCCGCAACTTGTAGACTGCTCACCTCGCCTTTGTCGTGACCTCGTGGAGCTTTTACGGTCTTCTCTTCCCAGGGCTAGGAAGAAGAAACCGCCCAGTGCCGTACAAGTTTTACCATCGGCGACTTTACGTTCATCTAAACTACTGGTCGGGAACGAAGTCATGAGTGAAGCATCCCCAGGGCAGGATGAAAATATTGAATGTCTATATATTGAGGCATGGACTGGCGACACTCAGCTGCCTGATGTGCTAGTGGATGCTGGTGCAATGCTCGATTTGATCTCATCTCAGCTGGTAGAGAGACTTCGTCTTCAAAGGTTTCCTGTTTCTGGTCTTGGGATGCAGTTGGCAGATGACCGATTGGTGGTTCTTAGGGACTACGTTTGGCTCAATGTGGTGGTGGCAGGAGTTCTTGCGAGGATCAAGGCTTATGAGGGAGCAGTTTCACAAACCTACCAGTTACTTTTGTCACGTCGTTGGTTGAAGCATGTGCGAGCTGTTGAATATCACGATTCACGTACCCTGTTCATCGAGGGAAGCGACAGGGTTCGGAGAAAAGTCCCTGGTATTCCTATCGGTGGTATTCGTATTAAGATGGAGAAGTTGGATTCTGAGCCACTCCTTGACGTAGATGACGATGAGGCTGAGGATGCTATCGAGACACTTTTGAATGAGCTTGACCATTGGAAGGAGGGAGAAGTTGAAGCTCGGGGTTTGGAAAACTAGTAGCGTCGCTCTGGCATCAGGGGAATGAGCGACGCATGTGTGACCCTGGGGGGATGGATGAAGATGATGGAGTTTTAGTAGGTGATTGGATGTTTGAAGGGGAGATGGAAGGGGAGGCAGCATTAGATGAGAAGGTAGAGGGAAGGAAGGTTCAAAGGAAGAAGGAGGAAAAAAAGAGGACGGAAGGAGGTAGTAGGGGAAAGGGAGGCGAGGTGGAGTTGGAAGAAGTAGATTGGGGAGGGAGGCTGATGGTGAGTAGTGAGGAGAAGAGAAGAGTGGAGATAGAGAACGAGAAGGCTGTCGAGAAGAATTTAGAAGAGGCGAAGGTGATGGGTACGATGGCGTTGACTCGAAACCGGGCCCAATTGTTTCTGACTACTCGTCGACCAGTCAAGCGCGATCTCGTCAGTGAAAATTCAGTCACTTCTGAGGAGATCAACGAGTGGTTCCAGTCGACGAAGTTACACCTGGGACAGCACCTTACCGCCTTAGAGTTAGTGAAAGCCAAGAGGATGTTGTTTACGTGGAAGGATGTTTTCGAAACAGATCTTTTGAAAATTCGAAAAACAGACCTTATCGAGCATGCGATAATCCTGACGCCTGGAGCAAAGCCTCATCGCGCACATATACCGCTTTACACGGAGGAAGAGATCGCTTTTTGTCGTCACCTCATACTGAAAATGGAGGAAGCAGGGTTGATCTATCGGTGTGATTCTGAATGGGGAGCGAGAACCAAGTTCCCGCTAAAGCCTAGAGCGGAGACCCTTCCAAAGGATAATCGATTGAGAATGGTTCACAATTTTATCCCGTTGAACCGTGTCACCGAGAAGTCTCATTACCCTTGTCTGTGACTTGAGCAGATTATTTACACCGTTTTGAAGAAGGGGAAAAGGTTTTGCTTCACCACCGACGCATCTAATTCCTACTGGGCCATTCCAGTGAGACCAGGTGACGAGACTAAACTGGGCTTCATTACTCCGTACGGCATGTATTGCTATAATGTCATGGGTCAAGGGTTAACTGGTGGGACCTATACGTATAGCCGATTCAGAGATCTCATGTTCGGTGCAATTCCCCAAGGCTACGAGGATCATCAAGGGATGCGGAAATCACTGGAAGGATTTGAGTCACTGATCAGGGACAGCGGTGATGTAGCATTCGATGGGATGATTGACGATAGCTGCGGGAGCTCGACAACCTTTGAGGAGATGCATCGATTCCTGCATGAAAAGTTTTTTCCGAGATGTGCTTGGGGTCCTATGTATCTGAAGGATTCCAAATCCCATTTCTTCTGTGATTCCCTAGATTTTGTCGGCCTAGAGGCAGGTCTGAATGGATTGCGTCCCTCATTGCGAAAATGGCAAATGATTCTTGAATGGCCAACTCCGACGAACCAGGCTGAAGTCGAAGCCTTTTGCTATCTCACACCATTCCTTAGACGCTTTATTCCAGGTTGGGCAGAGCTGGTAAGGGTCATTAAATACGGAGTCAACGATGGAGGGATAGAGAGAAGGGAAGATGACAGGACAGCGAGGAAGAGAGCATATGAAGAAGAATTTGTCTGGAACGAGGAGAGAGAGGTTGCTTTTCAGGCGATAAAACATGCGATCGCAAACAATGCCATGGCTTCACCCGATCCGAATAAGCAATACCATCTGGCCGTGGATGCGAGTAAATGTGGTATCGGAGGGGTTTTATTCCAACTGGAACTGTTCGAGGCTGGAGTGGAGGCGATGAACTCTGGATCCTGCCGGAAAGCCGAACGAATAATCATGTTCATGTCTTTTAAGCTGATGGATGCGGAAATAAGGTACTCCAATTCGGAACGAGAAGCATTGGCTGTGGTTCGCTGCTTGGCTGAGATTCGATGGATGGTGATGGCCTCGAGACATCCTACTTTCGTGTACACAGACCATGAAGCACTGAAGACACTTCTGACTGGGGCTGACAATGATGCTCACAGAAGGATTGCCAGATGGCAAGAAAGGTTGGGCAAGTATGATATACGACTTCTCCACAGATCCGCGAAGACACATTTTATTGGGATTGCGGATGGTCTTTCTTGACTGCCAACTCGACTACTCTCAGATCACGTTGTGGAGGATACGGAGGGGTGGAGGCCAGCAATTGGAGTTGTTATTCCAGTGAAGGGGCTACCTACAGATGTCACGATTAACTCATCTATGGCTGTGGCACTGCGACAGAATGAAAAGTTCTGGGGAGCAGGGTTAGTGGAAGATGCTAGGCAGAGAGGGGGGAGAGATTGGGGTGGTACATTTTCGAGGCTTACGGAGGTAGTTTCTGGGATGGCGGGTTTGCAGGAGGATGGAGTAGGCGAAGGCGGAGAGGGGAATAGTGGTTTGATAGAAGCGGGAAGGGATATGAGAAGGCGGAGGTCGAGAAAATGGCTGGAATCAGGAATGTATGGGGAGGTAGTGCAAGGGAGATTAGATGAATTAGATGATGGCATGATAGGAGTTAGGAGGATGGAGATGGGGAGAAGTCAGAGGAAGGTACTTGAGAGGGCTATGAGGAGATACGTCATGGTGGATGGACCGGACCCAAAGCTTTTCTATAGGGAGAAGAATGGAGAACTGGCCAGTTGTGTTCTTGAGGAGGATGTCGAGAAGGTGTTGACTAGTCTTCATGAAGCACATGGACACTTTGCGACAAATATCACTCTGGGACGTGCGCACGGCGAGGTTTACTGGCCTTCGAGAGCACACGATATTGGCCGATGGGTATCTTCTTGCGAGCCCTGTCAGAGAGTCACAAAGATTCAGAAGGTCGGACAACTTCGCTCTATCATCCAGTTCAGTCCGATGGATATGATAGGAATGGATTTCGTGGGGCCTATAAACCCTCCCTGTGAGGCAACCGGATATGTTTACATTCTCGTCGTTATTGACTACTTCTCTCGGTTTCTTTGGGCAGTTGGAGTCCAAAAGGCAGATCAGATGTCTACGATGAAGGCACTCTTGGATCATGTTTTCCCAGTGGTTGGATGGCCTCTCACCGTGTATACCGACAATGGCAGCCATTTTACCGGTGCGATGATAACCCAGATGTGGAAGGACCACAGAGTTATGCATTTTCCCTCAGCGATATCACATCCGCAGTCAGTCGGGTTAAGTGAGCGTTATGTCCAGATGTTGATGGGGCGGATAAGGCTACGTTGTGTGTCCTCAGGGTCAGCATGCTATTGGGGTCTGGAGAGACGAAATGCTGTTCTTGGTATCAACTCGAGATGTATCCGGGTTCACGGATATACACCAGCTGAGATCCTTCTGGGGTTCAATCCCAAGCTTACAAGAACCGAAGAATCAGGGCTTTCTGATTGGCTTAAGCAATCTATATTACCGGGCCTCGATCTTCCAGAGTCACAAGAAATTGACATTCACGCTTACGTTGACATCCGAGAAGAGCGAGGAGGAGTGGCGAGCGAGCGTCTGGCCAAGAAGCAGGACAACACAAGACCTAGGGCGACAATTGGATATTGCAAACATGAAGTCGGCGACCTAGTTCTCTTGCGTGATTTTCAGCTGGCGAAGGACAAGGGTAGGAAGTTGGAACCCCGTTGGTCTACACCTCGCGTGCTGTTGAAGGTTTCAAAGTCCGGTGTTTCAGCGCATGTTCGCCAACTCCATGATCCTCCCGGAGTTACCAAGCATTATCACTTCGACGATCTTCTAGTCTACGTTCCGCTAACCAAGGACTATCCATCTTCAGGGGAGTTAGGGAGAGTACCGAGAGCGGTGGAGTATGTGAGAGGTGCAATGGGGGACGTTCAAGGGGTTTGGCAGGTTGGTCAATGGTCGTTCGATATGTCTGACTTGTACCTTGGAGAAGGGGGAGTTACATAGGCTAGGTAGATTAGATTAGATCATAGGGAGAAGGGGAGAGATTTAGACGTCTGGGTCGACGTTTTCAGCAGCTGGGGTACATCTGTGGGGGAGGAAAATGGTCTGCAAGGTTTTAGCTGGAAATTGTGTTTTGTTTTGATCAGATAGGCTAGTTGATATAAGGGTTAGGGGTTGGACATTAGTGGAAGAGGGGAAATGTTTGTTTGCTAGTTAGCTCGGTTGATGGCTTGGCAAGGGAATTGGTAGTTAGGCGGGGCAAGCATCAGGAGGGAACGAAAGAAAAACAAGAGGGAAACAACAGCGGAGCGAAGAGCGGAAACAAGAGAAAGGGACAACGCGGAACAGGGAGACAGATCAGAGGAACAGCAGTCAATGGATGGACATCGGGATTGGGAACACGGGTTTATTTTTCTTTTTACGAATCTTTTCTTTCTTCTTTCGATAGCAATTCCAGTGACGGAATTATATTTTCACTTGGGACGAATAAATTTGACCTCTAGTCGTGTGTGCGGCGATTGCCCCTTCTAGTAGTGTTTGTTCTGCCTTGCCTTTACGATTCCCCTTTTTTCGGCCTGTTTGTTGGAGAAGTGACCTTCTTCCCCTCTGCTCGACTGCCCTGCAAGTGTTTTTCCTTCACTGTCCATTCCAATTCCTATAGGTATCTTGAAGCGGATCGACCCCGGTTTTTGTTTCTCAGTGGTGTCTCGGAACAGATATCACCTTTTTTTGTTTCTCAGCACCCACTGGTATCACCCATATTTAGAGCTCATGGTTATATCTTCTTCTCACTTTCTTCATTCATTCAACCTATCTAACATGGTCTCGCATTCCATAAAATAAATATGCTGTTCCCTGTTTGTATTTCTTTAATATTCCCTTCTTTGAGTCATATTATCCTTTATTAAATATGTTTAGTCTTTACTATATATCACCTCTGTAATTTTTATTATAGTTAAAGTCCTGAAGTTCATTTTCGTAATCATATATAAAATTAAAGTCTTCAAGTTTCTATTCATGGGGATGGTATTCTGTCCATAGCAGTAGTTTCACCACCCATTGACTACTCATCACCCCAAAATCCATAAAAACATCACCGTTTGATTACTCGTTTATGTCTACTATGTGGTACCTCTGCAGCAAATTCCATTCCTCCAATACTGGAGATGCCTTCACCAGATTTTAGTTCAACTGCTGTAACAACATATGATATTGACAGCTTTATTGCTAAAGTCAAATGCTTATCTATAGCAAGGAAGGGTCTTAGAGTTCAGTTTTCTCCTAGTTGTCTGAAAAATATTTCTACAGATGTTCATCTTTATTCAAAGATAGAAGAAAAATTACTCTCTGGCAAAAAGCATATTCATCAGGTTCCTCTACACCATATTCCTTATTTTTACCTTGGTCACTTGGCTTCCTCCCTGCATCTTGCACTTTATGTCTTCCTCCCTGAACTCTGGAGTTCTAATCTCAACAAAAATTCCTATATTTCAAATCATCATCTTCAACAATGGATGGATATAGGATTTATTCCAGTAATTCTTCAATACTATCCTTCAGATATTGTTCAACATTTGCCTCGTTCATTCAATTCAGCATCGATGAATGTTTTTGCAAGAGGGAGAGAGTTAAGAATTCAAGATGGAAGATTTAAAAGTGGAAAAAGATAAGAGCTTCACTACTTTCTTTCAGGAAGGTATTTGAAAAATGTATGGCAGGAGATGGTTAAATTTTCTCAAAAACCTGACTATACACACTTTCAGGGCATGTTTCTTTTGGTAGATGCAAAGGACTTGAAACTGCACTTGAAATCTTCTACAATTTCTTGTTCATGGCAGTTATTTGAAGACTTGTTGGAAGGGGATCTTTATTTTACTTCTCTTGATGGGGACTTCTAGTTCTTAGACTTAGGACAGGAGGTTTCATGTTAAGAAAAAGTTACAACTAGTTTTTTCAGAACTTATTGTTTGGAGCAAAGTCAAAGGAAGATCAGATTATTATTATTATTATATATCATTACACTTATGGAGCCAAGTAGCTATGAAGCAGTACTAACATACATATGGACACTCACAAGTGCTAGGTCCATGATCTGCCTCTTTCTACATACTAGTATCATCTTTTGAATGGGCCATGCATGAGCCATAATGAAAAAAAAAATCCATCACCTTGCCGATAGCCTAACAGGTAGAAGGAAATACAAGTAAGAAAAGCTAAGTAGCCCTGTTTCTCCTCTTAGTTGCTGCCTAGTATGCCACGATGTAGGTGGGACATTTCTGGGATGTCGCTTGGTGGGAGTCTTTGCAGTTGATGCATTGGATGGTTGTGTAAAGGCACATTTTGGCCTTGATAGTACAATCTGATCTGCGACAGGTGTGGATGTGTATTGGGTGCTCTTGGGAGCAGATGGTACAGTGTGTTGGCCTGGTGCATTGGCTGGAGTGGTGGAAAAAGGCTAGGTATTTGTTGCATTGGGTGTCAGCACCAAAGGTTAAATAATATTGAACCTTGAACTTCCTGCCAAAGAGGGAGAGACCTTTGCTCAGGGCCTCATCTGTGGAGTCTTTGCTAGCAATTGTGAGGACCATAGCTGAAGCAGGTTTGTTCTGACGTTGGGCTTTCATGGTGAGCCATCAAGGAAGGCAGGGAAGGTGGATCCCAGGGTTGAATTCTTCAATCTCTGCCTAGATGGTAGTGAAGGAGCTGGTAGTAGGGATGCTGTATAGTATAACCTTGTGCCAGATTTCATCTTTTCTGAGGCCAATGGCAGCAGGTATGGTGGTTCTGATTGCTTCCTCAATAGCAAAACAATGGTGTTTGAGGACAGAAGTGGCAGGAGTATTGTCTTTGGTGATTAAAAGGACATGGTAGTTGGTAGTGAACTCAATCATAGCAATAAGAGGCTTCTTAATGGCTGAGTTGATTGCATCATCGATGGTGATGGTGTTGGTATTGTCAGGTAGAGCTGTTCCATCTCTTTCAATGATAATTGTATAGTCGCATTTGGTCAAAACTGTAGGAAATGCAATTTTGTTTGGTGGAGTGGTGGAGGGTTTGGAGGAGAGCAATTTGGGTGCCTTCTGGGCCCAGGTAGAGTGTTGTTGTTGTTGTTGTGGTGTGGGGAGGGTAGATGCTAGTGTAGTTGTTTAGTGTTGAAGTTGTGTTTCTAGCAATGCAACTTTGGAGGTGAGGGCAGCTACCTCATCTTTCAAGGCTTAAGTGTCCAGGATGTGCCAATCATGAACAACAAGGAGGTGGTTTTGCAAGGCTTGAAAGGTTTCATGGAGGAGGTTGATTTGGGTAACGAGTTCTTGGTAGGATGATTGGGTTGTTTCTGAGGTAGGAGGAGGGTTAGGAGAAGAGAAAGCTAATTCCTCATAATCACTGAAGTTGGGGCCAAGAGTTGGATTGACAAGAGAGACTTGATCATGTGTGATGTGTATGTCCACTGGTGAAGATTGTTGGGGGGGAAAGTTGTGAGACTGGAATGGGCTGGCAAGGGGGTTCCTGCCACCCCTACCTCTGTCCCTTTCTCTGGCAGACATCAGAGGTAATGGAGAAAGGACTCAGTTGATAATTGTAATAAAGCAACAAATAGGAGGGGATGATTACTAGGTAATGATAGATATAATCACACCAGATAGTTATTACAGGAAGTGATGGAGATAAGCCCACCAGATAGTGGTTGCAACACTGTAGTTAGTTGCAGCATAATAGTTAGTCTAGGGCACGACATGTGGAACAGTCATGACCATTGGTTTGTGGGGTTTCTGGTTGTGTAATGGTTTTCCCTATTTGTGCGTGTGTGGGAAGCACGGTTTCACTAGTATAGAAGGTTACACAGAGCAAGTAGAGAAGGTAACGAAGTTGTCTATTTTACCTCAACAGACAAGTGTTCTTCCTCCTGTGTTCCACAACCGTTCCACTGCCAATTTGGATAACGACGGCAATGAACCAAATAGTTGCTATCAGGTTATGAGCCGCACGTACCAGGCTGAAAAATAAAAAAAAAAGAGGAAGTTTGTTAAGCGACATTTGTTCCGAGATCAAATTTTATTTTATTTTTTCAACACCGATTTCCACCCTTATATTTTTTTTTTGAAAGTCAATTAAATCCACCTCTACCATACAGTTTATCTCCGCTAAAAGAAACGTTATTTTTGCACAAACGCCACCGAGCGACAATCAACCTTTACGGGACGATGACGAGTGAACAAGACGGTTCGCCATCAATGTTGGGAACAAGCTTTCCGAAACTGGATGGAACAAATCACTGGATTTGGTCAATGAGGATGACAGATCTTCTTCAACGAGAAGGCCTTTGGGATTTGACGATGGGTGATGAGGACCTCATAGAAAAGTCATCAAGCACCGATGCAAATGATGAGAAGTTCCTCAATCGATACCAGGTGCAACAGAGGGGAATCCATAAGGTTATTGGAACTCTTCGCTTTGGTATGATCAATGCAATTGCAGTAACATACTACAATACAGTATGGAATATGCCAGCCTTGATTTGGGAGCATATCAACAAGAGCTATGAGATTACCATGGGTTATGATGCAAATCATCTACAAAAGGAGTTGTATGAATGCAATCTGGAGGAGCAAGGAACTGTCCTATCCTAGCTAAATCGGATTCGAGAGTTGCATGACAAACTTTCAATTTGCGGGCAAGCACTAACTCACGCACAACTTGTATTCTACATATTCGAAGGCCTCTTTAAGACACCCAAATGGAAGACTAGGACTATGGTCACCAAAGGTGCTTTACCATCACTGATGACGGTGACTGGATACAACAAGCTACAAATGATGTTGACCACCTATGAGGTAGAATTACACCAAGATCGCGCCCTTGAGGCAGGTCAGGCACTGTTTGCAAAGTCAAAGGCAAAAGGCTATGGTCCACCGAAAGCTCTAGCAGCATTGAAGAAGGGTAATGCTGGTAGTGTCTGTGGAAAGTCTGGTCCGGGAATGTTCACCGGCACATGTCATCACTGTGGGAAACCAGGTCATAAGATCCATGACTGTCACTCAAAGTTAAAACAGGAGAGTTATGCAGGATCCACAACTGGCAGTCAGAACCAGTCTGGAAGAGTGGGCATCCTGGAAGAGCAGATGTGGCTTGCAAATGAGGATGCTGAAAATAAGAGGAGAGATGTCAGCAGAGTGGAGAAGACATTGTTGGGGGAGCGAGTAGTAGAGGAGATGGATTGGGTGATAGATTCAAGTTGTACCAACCACATGACAAGGCATGAAGGAGTCTTTATCGAAGGATCCTACCATCGCTTGACAAGGGATGAACTTCAAATGCGAACTGTGACCGGAGAACTAGTCTCCGCTGTTGGAATTGGTACCATTTGGATAAATGTTTGGTCACCAGTGGATGGCAGGAAGACCATTCTACTCACCAATGTTTTCCACATCCTGGAGGCTGGATCGACTAATCTCTTATCAGTCAGTCAGTTGATGATAAAAGGAATCAATATATCCTTCACAAAGGATTCCGCGGAAGTCTACAAAGACGGAATCATCACAGCAATTGCAAAAAAAGTGGATCGTCTCTATATGCTTCTCATGAGTAGTGAAGGATACGAGGATGGACTACTGATTTCCAACATCGATCAAACGCCTACCGCACTATGGCATCATCGATTAGGCCACCTCCATGAACAAGCTCTGATGAAGATGAGCAGCAAAGAGCTCATTAGCGGTTTCTTTACCCTGAAGGGAACTGCAATGACGAGCCGTTGCACCCCCTGTTTAACAGGAAAAATGATTCATACACCCTTTAAACCAATGGACCAAAGAATGACTGCCCCTCTTGAACTTGTACATTCCGACTTGGGCAGACCAATGCAGCAGAAGTCTTCCAGTAATTGTTCTTATTTTATGTTACTCATCGACGATTTTACAAGGTTCACTGCAGTTTACTTCTTGAAGAAGAAAAGTGAAGCAGCAGATTGTTTCAAAGCATACAAGACTGATGTGGAAAACAAACATCGCAGTAATGGCAAAAATTGCGTGATTAAAGTGGTGAGAACAGAGGGCAGTGGTGAATACACTGGTGAGGCTTTTTAGAGAGAACTGAGAAGATGTGGTATTGCGTCGCACGTTACCATCCCCTATACAGCACAGGAGGATGGTGTATCAGAAAATAGCAACCGAGTGCTAGTCGGAAGAGCGAATGCATTACTCCAGCATGCTGGAGCCCCTAGAGCGTATTGGGTGGAGGCGATTCAGACAGTCGTCTACCTGAAGAATCTGTCAATTACGAAGGGAATATGTGGAGTGGATGCAACACCATATGAACTCTGGTTCGGAAAGAAACCAGACATCAAGCATCTGCAAGTTTGCGGTTGTACAGCATTCGCACATATTCACCCAGCAAAACGAATCGACAAGAAAAGGAGTCCACGAGCAGAGAGACTGATCTTCATTGCATATACCTTAACTACGAAATAATACCGCCTGTATAATCCGAAAACCAAGCAGCTGATTACCTCAAGGGATGTCGCATTTCACGAAGATTGCCCTTTCTATAAGCCTCTCGATCGAGAAGTTGTTTGTCCCCCGAATGAAGGCTCGATAGTTATTGTGTCTCCCGTGGTGGAGAAGACACCGATCTGTACCCCAGTTGGGATGAAGATGAGAGAGTGGATGATGATGATGATGATGATCTAGAGATTGGAAGTCAAGAAGAGGGAGTAGAGATGAGAAGAGAAGATGTGGGGATACCGGTCACTCCAGATTTGAGAAGAAGCAATCATGGGTCAGCAAACATTGGCGAGCGCCAGAGAAGGGGACATATGATGAGTAGAATGAAGTCAGATCTTGGGCCTTACTGGGACAGAGAGCCAAGATCCTGGAGAGAAAGGAGAAGAGAGAGTGAACTAAGGGGAGCAAGTCACCAGGCGGTGAGCATCGACTTAGCTCTACTAGTTACGGATGGACCAAGAACTGTAGCGGCTGCACTCAAAGGACCAAACCACATGAATTGGATTGACACTATCAACAGCGAACTGACATCGTTGGAGGATCACCAGACCTGAACGATTATGGAAGAGGAGAAGATGCCAGAAGGCACACGAGCTATTTCCTCTCACATGATACTGCAGGAGAAGCTTGGGGAGGACGGAAAAGTTGCAAGATACAAAGCACGTCTCTTCACATATGGATTCTGTCAACATGAGGGAATCGATTACTCTGAAATATACAGCCTGACAATCTCGTTTGCAGCAATTCGGATGGTCCTTTCTCATGCAGCAGTTGAAGATAAAGAGATTGTCCAGCTTGACATTGTCACCGCATTCCTCAAAAGTAAAGATGATGAGTAGCTCTATCTAAGTCTTCGAAAAGGATTTCGAATTTCAGTGAAAGGGAGAGTGATACTACAAGATGATGAGAAGGACCCACCACCTGGGAATGCAGCCAACGTCGTTGTCCGATTGAATTGCAGTCTCTATGGACTAAAGCAGGCCGGCAGAAACTTGTATAATACTTTGGTGTTGTATTTTACTTCTGAGATGGGGATGCAAGCATCAAGATTCGAGGCCGAAATATATACCACAAGCACCGGAGCTACGATTGTCACCTCGGTCGACGACATGCTCTTCATTGGAACTTCTGACGAGGTATTGTCAATGAAAAGAGCAATTCAAAAACGATTTACCATCAAAGACCTTGGAGATGTCAAGTTCTTTCTCAGCATGTTGGTCGAACGCGACTGCAAGAACCGAGTAATTTACCTCAGTCAACAGGTATATTTGGAGAAGGTTTTGAAACAGTTCAGGATGGAAAATTGCAAGGGGTCCACCACCCCCATAGAGGTGAAGACAAAATTACAGGAGAAGAGAGAAGATGAAGGCGAAGCGGATAAGGGAGTCTATCAGGAAGCAGTTGGAAGTCTTACTTATGTAGCGATAACCACACTTCCTGATATCGCTTTCACAACTGGTGTGGTTGGGAGATTCACCGCAGCATCATCTGAAGTGAAGTGTACCGCAGTTAAGAGGATTTTACGATACCTAAAGGAAATATTGAGCCTACAGATACGCCTAGGTAAATGTGTTAGGGGAGCTCCTGGGTGAGAAACAGGAGGAAGAGCTCCAATCACCATATATGTGGATACCGATTTTGCAGGCGAAGTGGATGGCATGAGATCTACGACTGTGTTTGTAATTCTAGACTACTATGGAGCAATCATTCACTGAAAATCACAATGCCAAAAGACCATTGCAAAGTCAACAGCCGATGCCAAGTTCAACACCACCGCTCTTGCTGTCGAAGAGGCAATATGGCTATCGAAAATCCATGGTGAACTTTATCCAAACACTATCTACAATGACAACCATCCTATATCTGTATTCAATGACAACCAGGCGTGCATCACAAGCTTGAGTAATGGGGAGTTCAAGGCATCTATGCAACATGTAGGTGTGAGATATTTTTGACTTAGAGAATTGGTGCGAGAGGGGGAAGTCAAGATGGAGTATCTTAGGATGGATAAGATGGTAGCCGATAGGCTGACAAAGGGTTTGGAGCATGGAAGACACCAGTTATTTATAGAGATGTTGTCAATAGTAGATTGACGGTGTGATACTACAGAAATATCTAGGTTATCAGAAAAGTTCTTTTTTTTTTTTTTTTTTTTATATAAGCACAGAGGTACATACAATCATATATATATATAGATAGATATAGTAGTTTGATGGGATTAGGGGGAGTGATAGATATAATCCCACCAGATAGTTATTACAGGAAGTGATGGAGATAAGCCCACCAGATAGCAGTTGCAACACTGTAGTTAGTTGCAGCATAATAGTTAGTCTAGGGCATGACATGTGGAATAGTTGTGACCATTGGTTTGTGGGGTTTCTGGTTGTGTAAGGGTTTTCCCTGTTTGTGCATGCGTGGGAAGCATGGTTTCACTAGTATAAAAGGTTACACAGAGCAAGTAGAAAAGGTAACGAAGTTGTCTATTTTACCTCGACACACAAGTGTTCTTCCTCCTGTATTCCACAACTGTTCCACTACGAATTTGGATAATGACACCAACAAACCGAATTGTTGCTATCAGGTAAAAGTATTTAAAGTGAGGGGTGAAGTGGTGATAATTGGTGGTTGACCAATGAGAGTAAAGCTTGGCGAAAAATTTGGTGTGGTTTTTTCTTTCGCTGTGGTTGTAACAGCAATGGAGTCTAAAGGAAGATCAGAGAAAAGAGTCCTGGACTAAAGGCTGCAACCTATTCCTGCGCTTGAACAACTGCTACAGCAAATCAAACCTTAGCATACTCCAAATCATCCTCTCAATATGAGAATGGTCTGATATATTCTTAATATTATTCACCTTTAAAGTCACTGTTTGATGCTGGTAGCACCTACTCACTACAAAATTCTAGCCTAGATTATCTTTCTCTCAGCTCAGAAATTTTGAAAGTTTGGCAGTCATCAGGTCCTGGTGGTGCAAGATTTCAGGTTGATGTGGAGAAATTGGAAAGATCATACACCCACTCCAGAAACAGAGTCCTCCTTGCATTGAAAGCAGCTATTCAGCAAAAGAAATCATTTGGAGTTAGACAGGAACATAAATTGTCTATTCAGCTATTTCATTCTCTGAAGGAAACAGCACATCAGATAGTTATCTCTCAACTTCCTGATTGCTATTATATACAGGAATCTTTAGAAATTTTTCACTTTATTTATGGAAATTTTTTAAGATTTGGATTAGGCTTAGAGTACAAAGCTACAACATTGAAGACACTCAGTTTTGAACAATTTCAAGATTTATCAAAGATTTTCAGAATATTCCTCCAACTGCAGAAAACATCTTTTACCACCACTATACTGCAGGCCCAAGGGGATCTTTAGAGAGAAGACGGGATCAAGGGAAAGAAACCTTCCTAGTTTAGGACTGAAAAACCAACTAGCAACATACAAGTTCTGTTGGCTACATCCTTCAGTGATAGATTGGAGTAAGTGTGTATTTGGGAATCTTCTTTCACAATCCAATGCCTTCAACTATATACAACAAATTCATCCCACAGCCTTGCATAAGGCTAAACATTTACTTCATCAGAAGACTCAGTGGGAGATATTGGAAAAGTTTGAAGAACTCTTAAAGGAGATTGATGATCCTTCTAGTAAGAAGACCTACAAGATTCTTGCTTTTCTAGGAACATTGGTGATTCAAAAATTTAGAACAGATGTTTGGACAACATTGTTTAAATTTTGTGATTCAGAGTGGAAAGAAGATCCTGAATTGACGAAGGAATTAGCTCTAAGTGGTCAGCTCCCCTTGGACCATTCAAATATTCTTGACTTTTCTCCATCAAGATTGAGCAGAATTAAGTATTCCAACAAATACAAGTTCAGCCTGCAGGAGAGATGGGAAATTCTGTTCCACTCTGGAGATAGGTAGGAGAAGTAAGAGTTAAGAAAAGCATGGAAGAACAAACCCTATCGTCAGTATTTTGAGAGATATTTTTCAATGATGTCTAGTGCTTGTGATGGTGAAACAGCAAGGTATTGGGAGTATCTTCTTGTTCAAACACAATTTGCAAGAAGTAATTTTCTTCTATCATCTCCATCTAAGCATTCCTTCCTTCAGAAAAATTCACAGCAGGGTCAATTATCCAGGATCTATTGGGTTCCTCTTCAGCACAGCTCCTGGGCAATGTCAGAAAGTTTAAGGTCATTGCCAGTCAAAGGATCTTCTTTGGATAAATGAAATGAATGGAGTGTTGACTATTATTATCTAATACCAGAGGAGTATGAATCTTCACATAAGCTTTTTATGGAGAAATTGGAACCTCTTCAGGTGTTGTAAAGATTTCAGCAATAGAAGTCTACCAGATAGTTTTCTGTAGTATAGTTTCTGATTTTATTGATGGTTGATTTATATGTTGATAAATTGTGAGGTTTTCTATCATCACATCCAAGGTTAAATTGGTGTAAATAGTTATAAATTAAAAAACAACTGAGCAAATATTTAACCAACCTGCGATAGAGAAAGTTTTTCAGAAAGCATGATTTTGGAGAAAAAAGAAAGAAAGAAAGATTTTCTAAGAAAGAAAGAAAGTTTTTTCAAGAAAGGTTTTCTTAGAGAGAAAATGTTTCTTAAAGAGAAAGTTTATGCAAGAAAATGTTTCTCTCAGAGATCACTTTGCCATTTCAAGAGTATTACTTAGTTGAATAAAGTAAATGGGAAAAATAAAATAAAGAAATATAAACAAAGTAGTTGGAAATACAATCATGCTAGAGTACCTTACATGAGTTGTTCCAATGACATATTACTATATATTTTTTAGAAAGATTTCTAGGAAACATGTTATGGAAAGATTTCTTGGAAGAATGTTAGGGAAAATTTCTTGGAAAAGATTAGGGAAAAAATGTAAGAGAAAAATTCTTGGAAAAATGTAAGAGAAAAACTCTTGGAAAAATGTAAGGAAAAAATTCTTGAAAAAATGTAAGGGAAAAATGTAAGGGAAAATTTCCTGGAAATGGGGAATAAATTCTTTTTTTACCAATGAAGGAGAAATAATAAAACAAATAAAATTTTATGAAAGTTAGAAGAAAGAAAAGGATAACTAGTTATAGGTAAATCTTAGATATAGATCTCAAGTAACAAGTTCCATGTTAGCAAGTAAGATACCAATCATTTGCCTGTTAATATATAATATATCCTTTTGACCATACTTTAACTCCTCCCCTATTATTATTTTCCTTCATTGCCAATTATCAAAAGATTTATAAAAATGAGTGATATTCAATGATCCTACCCAGTGTACTTATTGATGCAGTTCTGATGGTATATCAGTTATGCACCATTTGATGTGAAAGTTTTCATGTAGTTTATCACCTTACTTTTCAATATTCTCCCAATGTCTTGTCACATTTCTTGCCCTGCAGCCTAAGTACTATGAAATTAAATATAGTATGCCTGTGGCCTCTATCAATGATGCACATTTTGGGATGAAACCTATCCAACATTTCTATAGGTAAACTCAAGGGCTAAAATCCTCTCTGGTGACATAAAACTACATTAACTTACCCTAACTTAACAAACTCATGAAAATGTAACCTCATGCTTTAGAAGATAAATTTGTATTTTCAAGATCTTTAAGATTTCACAATATCAATATAGGAAACCATATTTTCATTCATTAAGAAATGAAAAGGTTGTTGTGGATTGAAAGTTTTGCCACAACTTCTACACTGTGGCATTGGTTGCTCTATATTTCTCATACTTTTTATGGTGAAAAAGGATTTTTTTATTAGGAATAATTTCAAGTTATGTGAATATCAGAGCATAGAAGTACAACTTAACTATTTTACTAGGTAAGCATGAATTACAGTTCCTATGGTCCACTATTTAATGCTATTGAATGTAATTAAGTATTAGAGTTCATCTAATTGTGAAGTAATAGAAAGAAAATAGAACATTATCCAATTTCAGTTTTACTAAGTGGGAATGCTAAAAACATAAGAGGTAGTTACTAGAAAAATTTTCTCCCAAGAAAAGATTTCCATGCTAGCAAGGTTTTCCCTCAAGAACAGATTTTCATGCTAGAAAGATTTTCTCTCTTCTCTCAAGAAAAAGATTCCATCATTGACAAGTTTTCTCTCAAGAAAGAATTTCCATACTAGAAAGGTTAAGGTTAGGAGTTAAGTAGCATTTATTAGAGACAGGACCAGAAGGCACAGCCAGCAAGAACAACCAGTGACCCATTAATGCAACTAATAACCAAGGAGTCTGACAACCCAGCAATAGAAGCAGAGACCCTAACTTAAGAAACCAATACCAGAGACAACTGGAAGGATGAGAACAAAGCATATATCAGGCAGACACACACGAGTCAACAACTGTACCAGAGTACTAGCATTAACAGGAGTGCGAGATATGTATAAGACCCATATCTAAGGTACTCAAGACCAGAGGTACAAGGCCCACACTGGTGGCCAATGAGACAAGAGGAATAAGGCCCACACTGGTGGCCAACAAGACCAGAGGTACAAGGCCTACACTGGTGGCCAATGATAAGAAAAAAGCTGAAAAGATCAGAAAAGAGAGGTAACAACAATATAGAACATGTATGGTGAGCAGAAAACCTGAGTTAACTTTGAAAAGAAATAATTCAGAAACATAACAAAATTTCAAACATGATTGAGCTGAGAGCTTATGACAGAATAATGGAAAAACATGACAAAAAAGACATCAAAAGAGGCAATAAGGAAAAGAAAGTTTAAAAGATGAAATAGAGTGAAAGAAGAGTAAGCAGAAGTAGATCAATATTTTAGGAAAAACTTAGATAGTGAGAGAGATAATAGGTGTGAAGATAAAAGTAGAATGGGAAATTATCATACATGGGGAATGCCTAGAGAACCTGAAAAGGGTTGAAAGTAGCAAATATGAAAGAACTAGAGTTGCTATAGAGAGGAGGTCAAGGTCTGATCACAACACATTAGCCTATTGTAATGCTCTATGGTCTCACACTTACCACAATGTGGCAGCCACACTATGGCCCGACTATCCTCATGCCACGTCTTTCTTGACATGGTATACCCCCTCACTGTACTTCTGCCATCCTGTCAACCCCTCAGTTAGCTCCTCTACTCCCGCAAAGCAGCCCTCACTGTCCTTATTCTGTGCTGTTGATCCCTCAGTCATGTCTCCCAAGTTCCTCCCCCACTGTCCTTATGCCATGCTCTGCTTCTGCCAGGTATGCATCCACTCAGTGCCTACCTCAGTGCTAACTCAATAATACAAATAAAAAAGGAAATCCTATGCTATCAACTACAAGGAAACAGAAATCCTATTTTCTACTACACCCTACTATTGAGTCCACCCCACCACACATCACTGTCTCTCTCCCATACTCACCTTGTCAAGCTTGCACCCTCCCCCCAGAAAACCTTAACCACATATACAATAGCCCAAGTGGCTACACCATTCCTCCCCCTAGCTACTTACCTTGTACGTACCCCTCTACCCTCTTTCTCAGCCAGCCTCCCTCCAACTGCCAGCTACACTCCACCATCAGCAGCTCCTTTCACACCCACTATTTAAATCCCCCCAATAGCTTACTATCCTCTTGAGTAACTCTCTATTCTATCCCACCTTCTGTAGCCCCAGCCTGATACCTCCTCTAGCTCTTCTTCCCCATCTAGCTATCAATATGTTCCAACATATAACCTTCACCCACTCCCAATTCTCCTATGAATATTTTCCTGATTACCTGCATTTCTATATTACCCTATATCTTGCTCTTATACCAACCTGACCAACTTTGCATTTACCCTTTCATATGGTAGGTATGCTTCTCCACACTGTGTCAATCCATTTCTGACCCCTCACTAATTGCTTCACCAGTAACTAACATATCCCAACCACTATTTAGTAAATCCATTCCTTCCCTCCTTGCGAGAAATCCACTAGATACCCTGTAGGCCTATATTATTGCCATGATTATCAAATCTATATGAAGCCTCCATCAGCCCCCACCCCCTACCCCTGCATAGAAATTCCTGTCATATTTCTTCATTCTTCCTCCTTGCTCTAACCCTCTCCCTTCTTCAGCTCATGCCCAATATTAGTAAGCCTTGATCAAACCTCAATGGTCGCCATGTTGTTCAGCCACTATTCCTCTATCTGCAAGGTTAAGTTTCAATCCTCCTTTTAGTATGTCAAGCTTTGCTGACCTAGCACTGCTCAACTGATCATCAAATACTCAACTATTCCCTTCCCCCAACTAGATACATTATCCCCAATCATACTACCTCTTTCTTACTATCTCCAAATTGTAGAACAGATTACTAACCAGTACCTGGATCAAGTTACCCTTTTATATACGTAGTGACGGTACTGTAGCCTTCTTAGATATAGTTCAACAACATGGTTGCTACTCTAGTATTCTGCTACTCCATAGAAGAGTTTTATACTCCAGCATTCTTGCTCAACTACTATCGCTCAATTCCTACCTGTATACCTCCCATAGCCTACATGCCAAAGTAGAAGATAGCCGTTGGACCAATCTCAGTCTCACACAATTCATGACTTATGAGTCCCACTTGCCCCTCATAGAATCCTTACCAGGATAGCTCTCCTGGTAATAGCATACCTACCTACTGTGAACATGATACCTGAAAGAGCATTTATAGTATTATTCGATCATCAGAGTAATTATCCCATATCCCTGGTACCTCGAATACCTTGCTATGAGTTCTGATCCGACCTAGTTTCAAAAACTACTAGTAATCAGGAACTTGTTCTTGGTTGTATTCTACCCCTGTTCTTCTAATATTCTATAGCCAAACTCAGGGTCAGATATTAACCATGGTAACACAAAACTCCAGAGACTTACCACAACTCAACAAATTGAAAAAAATTCAAAGACATCATTTGGAACTCTTTTTTTATATTTTTAAGTCTAAGTTCCTAGTTTACCATAAAACAAACCACATTTTAATTCATTAAGCGGTGAAAATGTTTTTGTGGAATGAAAGTTCTGCAACACTTTAAATAATGAGACTTTGCTAATGTATATATCTCATAATTTTTATAGTGAAAATTTTTTCATTATATGTAAATTTCTTCACTAATGTGTAATTCTCATCATAGACTAAAACTTTAACTTCATTCTAACCTTTTACAATAAATCTTAATAGAAAGATTTTCTTAAATGAAGAAACTTTTTATAGGAAATAGAAAAACATTTCTAAAATGAAAAGATTTCTCATGGAAAAATGTATCATATGCAAAATTTCTCCCATGAAAAAAATATCTTATATGAAAAATTTCTCCCATGAAAAAACTTCTTAAATGAAAAAATTTCTAACATGAAAAAAATTTCTCATGAAAAGATTTCTCCTATGGAAAAGTCTATTACATGGAAAAATCTATCATGAAAAAATCTCTTATATGAAAAAATCTCAGATGAAAAGATTTCTTACATGAAAACATTATAGGCTGTTTTTCACTGTTATGCTATGGAGTTAGGCCTAATAATCTGTTCCCCACTGGGAACCAATCTTAGAAATCTATTCCCTACCAGCAACCAATCTTAGAAATCTGTTCCCCACTAGCAACCAATCTTAGAAATCTGTTCCCCACTAGCAACCAATATCAGAAATCTGTTCCCCACTGGGAACAGATTTCACTTTTTCACCAAGAATGTGAGTGAGAAACTATGATACTAGTATTTTCAACTGTGTTTGGTAATAGTTAGCCCAATTAGGCAGTATATGATGATGAAACTTGCACCACCATTTCGCTTTTTGGAGTCTTGGCAGTATTCTATTATTAAAAATTACTTTAATGGTACCATTCTACATATTATCAAACCTTTTTGGCATGATACCAGTCCGATTAATATGTAGTCCATATGTATTATTATTTCCACTATATATTCCATCATTTTTTAAATTTTCCTTACATTTTTATAGCATTTTTTCACTGATACATTAGAGTTAGGGTTAGAGTTAGACCTACTTTCTCATCCTAGTTAGAAAATTTCTTCTCCTCAAAATGGCTATCCTTTTTTCCATAGACATGGTATCCTTATAGACTCATAGAATGACTCAACTCTTGTAATCTCTCTATAAATAATTACCATGCCCTATTCTATTTAATTTATTTAATTGCTAGGATCTTTGTCTTACTGTTCTTTTTCTCCTAATTTCTTTCTATATTTCTTTTTCAGATTTTTTAAATTACTATTTTGATGCCCAATATCTCTTCAACCTTCAAGTTTTTCCTTTCTCCTCTTATTTATCCTATAGTTCTCTGTCCCTTGTATTGAGCTACCCTCAAGATACTATTACTTTTCTTACCATCTCCCTTTTAAACTAATAAGCTAGCTTTTTTTGCCATGTAATTATCTGTATCTCTCCTCCTGTAAGTCCTCCGCATTCTCCTTTGCCCTACCATAGATATCAATCACAATTACAAATATTCCTTTCTTTCTCTATTCTATACTTCTTTTGTTTTTTGATTCTATATTTAACCTCACTGATACTTTTCTGTGTAATTTATCATATATAATATTTTTATACCTATAGTTATCACCTGCCTTATTTTATATTTTTGCCCTTCCTAAGTTTCTAATTTTCTATTACATAGTTGATTTTTATATTATCAAATATTCAATATACTGAAGGAATTAATCTTTTTGCAAGCAAGTTCTTATAATGTAATATTAGCTTCAATCAATACACCTTATTCCTAAGATCAGAGTCTCCTATTCCTAAAATACAGCTTTTATTCTCATCTATCTACTTACCATTACAATTACATACCTTGTCTATTACCAGGTAGTTCCTGACTGATCTGCATTGACTTGTCACATATATAGTACAATATTAATCTCATTAATTTTACAAATAAAACTATGACTGCATAGGACAAACATGATTCAACTCTCATAGTCCAAGAAGAACAAACCAATAAAATTCTATATCATGTAGATGCTTCATCTTGGACTCTTCTGTAGCAAGATAAGGGGAGTAGATTATTACAAAGTCCTATATGGACAGACCAGAGATTAAAGGAGCATTCTGGTCTCACTGGCATTCACTTTCCATCTAGGGTATCTAGTAAACCTAGTATTTACCATATATATGTCCCATATTATGAAATGAGTAGGTGTGATAGTTGTAGGCTACAAGTACAACTATAATGAAATCCTGTTTGTATTGCTACCACTCAACTGGCTTGACGATAGCTAGGTGCCTACCTCAGTTGATACCTGATAACATTGCCTTATGTGTGTTCTTTCCTAGTTGGTTAGGTTTCCCTCATACGTAATATTTCCTTGTTTTGCATATATTTTTTTCTGCTTGTTACTTCCCCATTGGGTGTTGTAGTTTTCCCACCTTGCCCTACTGGTTTAGGACAGTAGTTGCAATTACTTGTTTAGTAACTTAGTTACATTCCATTACTTGTTTTGTAAGTTAAATCCTCTCATTTTAGAGCAACGGTTTTGCTCTCACTTTAAACAGCATATCTTATTATGGTTATATGTTTTAAGTTATTGTTTTGTATTTAAAGAGAGCATGATCCCTTAAGGATTCAGTCTCACTAGCCTCACAGGATACTCATCTTTAATACTACAAGTTGAATGGTCACTCTACTAGTCCCAATAACCTTTACTATTCCTTATTCAAGATATCCCTTTTGATGCTTCTCCTCCTATCCTATTAGGATCTACAGAGTCTCTCGAGACTCTGGCAATACTTAGGAAGATGTTACAACAACTATGTAAGGTTATAAAATATATTACTGAGAACTGCAATCCAAAACCAGTGCCATGTCTATTACAAATATTAATGAGGTCATTGCTCCAAAGAATATAATACAGGCTGATGAGATCAAATCTGTAATAACTGGAACAATTGCATGGTGCAATATAATCAGTAAAAGATAAATAACTAGTTTGAAATATTAAAATAACTTAGTTTGCAATATATATCAGAATATCTAGGTAAAAATCCAGAAAAAAACACAGTGGAAGGCAAGACTTTCCATCCAATGAGAGTATAGGCTAATGAATTGAAGGATAAATTGACATTAAAGTGGAAAATAGTAGAGCAGATTTCTGTTATAAATTGAAGTTAAATATCAAGTTGGAAGGAGTCTATGCCGTAGGTCTAAGAATGAAAAAATAGAAGAGAAGAGGAATTAAATATAAAAACATTAAAAAAGTGTTGCAAAGTACAGCACACATATAGTAGGCTGAATTAGATTAATAAGGGTAAATTATGTATAGGGTTGGCTTGATAAAATGAGTGATAACTAGAGATAAAGGAATAATGCTTTTTGCAGCTGAGATATGAAAAAGAGTAAAAATATTGAGAATCATTTATATAATCCTTGAGTCTAATTAATTAAGAATACAGTTTATAATAGTTAACTTGGTTTTCAGATTGCAAATCTGTATGTGGATATAATAGGTAAGCTATATATTAAGTATAAATAAAAGTTTCATGAGTGGCACAAAGCCTAAAGATTAGAGCTAAAGTATTATTAAATACAGACAGGATCAAAGCTAGAGCAATTATAAATATATAAGCTCTCTATGAAGCAATATTAAAGAGGGAGAACAATACCACTAATCAAATAAGTATAGATATTAGGCAAAGGGCATGATGCTAGTAAGAACAAGGAGGCAAGGACCAATGCACAGAACCAAGTGGAACAGAGATCTATTTACAAAGATAACAACTTAGCATGTACTAGAATATATATTACTACTGTATTAGTAACAGATGAAATGAGATTAATATTTTTTGATATAATAAGAGTCAACAAGATTAATAGTTCCACTTTGGCAATTATAGCAATGTCAAGTATAAATAGTAACTTGAAATTCAGATTTTTAACAAGAAGAGAATATAAATTAGACTAAGGAATAAGGACAAAATAACAAGTCATAAAATGGAATCAAAAATTAAGAGGAAGTAAGTCAAAGACAATGATACAAGTAAATCTGGTAGTGGTATTGAAAAAACAAATTCTCGATGGGTTGGGTTCAGAGCACCAAATGAAAAGCAACAAGATAGGTCAGGTCTGGCTTCTTGATCACTAACAATAACCAAACAGAAATGCCCATGATAAACAGGTTCACTCAATGTAAAAGAAAACAGCCAAGTATCAATCAATTCTGTAGAAACTAATCTCCTAAAAACATATCCGAAAACCTCAATCAAACCCAAAAAGAAAAATCAATTCAAGCCAAAGAAAGTCCAACTGATTCCAGTGGTCCAACTATCTATGCTGAATTCCTCTAAATACAACTTTCCTGTTCTTGTTCTTCGTCCCTGTTCCTCTGGTTATTTTTTATTAAGTGAGGTGTGGGGATAAGCCCCTTATATAGGCCTGTCCTCATAGGCTTCATAAACTAACAAACAAACTAGCAAACAAATGATGACATGTCACCAGTCTATGTACATAGGCCACACAATCCCTCCAATTTCTAGCTAAATAGAGTTCCTTCACAAATAATGATTCGGTTCAAGCACACTAACTACCACATGACTAAAAATGCAAAATCAGACTTTTCCCTTGATAGATGCACCCGCATACCCTTTGATGTTGACTCAATGTCCATGGCTAAGACTAAAACTAAACTAATCACTCCACCAGCCCATCTCATCTTTCTCACTACTTAACTTCTTCACTCCTCATCCACCATTTCTAATCCCATCAATGTCCATAAAATCGAAGGCTCTTTGATGGCTCACAAAGCTCCACTGTCGATCGCTCAATGCATCACGTGAATAATGAACCGCCGGTAGTACTACGAGATTGCTAGGTTGTATCCAGCTCTCTCTCTGAATGTAGAGCAGCAGGTCATCAAGATGAAATGGCTTCGTGATTCCAGGAGGATTGTGCAACTGTCGAACATGACCGCTAACCCCAGAGGTAAAAAACATTTCCAGCAGTCTTGGAGTCAACCACCGTGGCTCTAGCTTCCGACCATGATCCTTTGCCAATTGCATATCTCTGATCAGGACTAGGTCTCCAGCTTGAAGTTTTCCGTAACCGAAAGAATCTTTTCGAACGGTCTGATCCTGAGACCTTGTGAGCCTCTCAAGCGCAATTGCTCAGGATTCTTCATGGGCATCCAAGAAGGTGAGAATCGAGGAGTCGTAGTCTTTGTGTAATTACCCCCTCATATCTAGTGACTCATCATCCACAGATTGCTTAACCCAATCCTCGAATCCTGTAGTCTCCTGCCTTGTCGTAGCTGGGTTGAAGCCCAAGAGAATCTCCCATGGTTTATATCCATGAAGGCGAATACAGTGGGTGTTAATATCCAACACTGCATCCTGAATGTGAAGCCCCCACTGTCCTCCAGTACCACTCGAAATGCACTTCAGTCTGATGCATCCAACCAGCATCTGTACATATTGTTCACTCAACCCTACAGACTATGGGTGAGAGATCACAAAGGGAAAATGAATGACCCCATGGTCATGCCACATGTTCCGAATCAGCTGGCCCATGAAATGTGTCCCATTGTCCGTGTTGACAGTGAATGGCCATCCAACCATCAGTATCACTCGGTCTAGGAGAGCAGACATTCTAGATCTCTGATCTGCTTCGGGGAGTCTGATTACGAATAGAAACCTCAAAAAGTAGTCGATAAGAATCAGAATGTAAACATTCTGGGTAGATTGACAAGGAGGGTTGATTGGATCAACAAAGTCCATCCCAATCATGTCCATCGACTTGAACTAGATAATCGACCTTATTTCACCAATGTGCTGGCGCCTTGTAACCCTTTAGTAGGAGTTACATGAAGTAACCAACTGATCAATGTCTCGCACTTGGGTCGGCTAGTAGACCTTTCCATGTGCGTGACCTTTGGTTACTCCCGCAGTGAAATGACCATGTTCTTCATGAAGCTCTCTCAGCACCTTGTCTACCTTCTTTTCATGCAAACTACCTGCCAGTTACCTATCCTTATCATGGTAAAACAACCCCATCTCCTTTCCTTCAACCATAACATACCTCCTCATCTGCCTTTCTAAAACCTTTCATTATTTCTGACCTGATACTAAAACCTTTACTCCACCGAGTAAACTCTTGTCTAGCTCTTTCAGCCTCAGCTGCACTATCCTCCCATAAAACTGGGAATGCAACCACTGCTCCCAGCCTCTCCATCTCAGATCACTTGCTATCTCTTACAAGCTGTGATTCCTATCCTCCTCCCAAGCTACTTCCCTAACCTCCCCACCGGTTTCCACAGTCAATACCCCCTCTTGCCCATCTGATCCAACTACCATCACCTTAACCATCTCCGCCTTCCCATCCTTCAACTCCAACCCACTACCCCTCTCTCTCTCCCCCCTCTCGTCCTCCTCTCCTTCTACTCCCCCTATCCTGTTCCTAAATCCATCGGCTGGCTGGGCCCAATGCGGTTGCCAGAAGGGTCTATCGCCATGCAGAAGAAATGGTAATGTAGAATTCAAAGCCACAGAGTACACACTAGTTCCCGCTTGAGTGATGTAACCCGGTTCGAGTGCTATGACTGTGATAACTACCTTGGGGGCTTCCGAGTCCTCAGCAACGTGAGTCTGCAACCACCTTGTAGGCAATCTCGAAAGGCAATCAGCTATTCCCATAAAGTGGGTAGTGGCCGAGCAATGAAGAAAGTTGACGTCGTATTCTCCCAGACTCTCTTGCGAGTTCGCAATTCTTCTGTGAGTATCATTATCTATCCCTGTAAGAAGAACTCGCAAAGCCTCATGATCGGTATATGCCAGTACTGGGAACTCAGAGGCAATAACCATCTATCTAATTTTGGCGAGACATCAGACCACAGCAAGAGCCTCTCTTTCTGGGTTTGAATACTGAGTTTCTGCATCTGCAACCCTGAATGACATAAACATGATGATCCGTTTAGCCTTCCGATGTGCTACTGAACTTGATGCCTCAATGCCAGCTTCAATCCCAGTAAGTTGAAATAGGACTCCTCCTATTCCCCTCTAACTTGCGTCCACAGCTAGGTGATACTGCAACTTTGGATCCGGTGCTACTATTGTGTTATTTGCAATTGCCTGTTTGATAGCCTGGAAAGCCACCTGCTTTTTGGCTGTCCAATCAAAGTCACCCTGTACTGCTTTCTTTCTCGTAGTGCTCCCATAGTATTCCAAGTCATACTTCAAGACACGGACCAGTTCCGCTCTCTGAGGAATAAAATGGCATAGGAAAGGAGTCAAAACGTAAAATGTTTCTACTTCTTCAAAGGTAGTCAGTGTGGGCCATCGCAGAATAGTGTCCCTCTTCTTTAATGATGGCTGGAGTCCATTTTCACCAGCTTCCAGAGTGACAAACCCCCAAGAGCTGTGAAAGAAGGGACAATTTTCGCCCTTCAGGTACATTGGGTGCCATGCACTGTGAGGGAAAAATTGCTCATGCAGAAACTTGAACATATCTTCGAACATTTGTGCACTTGCATAACTCTTGTCGATTATCCCATCAAATGCTACCTTGCCTTGATCCCCAATCAAGGCAGGTGCCTCAGGTAGAACGGTTCCCATTTCTATCTTTGTTCCTTCCATGCCCCTGGTACTAAAGCCCTCTGGTATTGCACCAATTAAATCGTGGAACCAGGAGTAAGTATGTGTTCTACTTGTCAGCCCCTGTCCCATCACCATATAACAATACATACCACAAGGCGTAATGAAGCCAGGCTTATGCTCATCACCCTCTCGAACTGGTATTGCCCAGTAGGAATTCGCCGCATCACTATTGAAGAAGAATTTCTTACCTTTCTTCAAGACAGTATGCACGATTTGCTCAATTCTTGGGCAAGGATAATAGGACTTTTCAGTGACCTGATTCAACAGAATAAAGTTTTGAACCATCCTTAAGTGATCACCGGTGGACGGCCCAGGTCTTCAGCATTTGGCTTCAAGACAAACTTTGTTCTTGCTCCTCAAGAGCTATCACACCGGAAGATTAGACCTGCTTCCTCCATCTTTACCAGGAGCTTCTGACAGAAAGCGATTTCCTCCTCTGTGTATAGAGGAATCTGAGCTCTTATCAGCTTTGCCTCAGGCAATAAAATGATCGCAAGCTCAATCAAGTCTGTTTGCCTTATCTGTAGCAAATCAGTCTCAAAGATTTCATGCCAGGTGAAGAGCAGTCTTGTGGCCCTCCCCCAGTCTTCTGCCAAAAGCTGGGTGCCAATCTTAATTTAACTCTTGGTAAACCACTCGTCAATTTCTTCTCCTTTCACTTTAACTCCTACTAACTCTCCCAGCTCAGGTCTACTCATAGTTGGAAACAGTTGAGCTTTATTCTTAGTAAGTGCTGTTGTCATGAGCACTGCCCTAGGTAGATCTTCTGCAGCCTCATCATCTATTTTCCCCTCCTTCTCAACCTCCTCGTCCCTCTTCACCACTAATTCCTTCCCCCATTCACTCCCAAAGTCCTCTCCTGCATCTACAAGTCCACTACGCCTGCTCTCAGTCTCACCTTCGTCCTGCCCTCCAGGGTCATACATGCATTGTCCAGGCCCCTAAGATCACAATGATGCCTTCAGTTTCCCAAGAGAGGAAACTTCACTCCCTCACCCATCGCCTCCCAATGGTCCAACTCGTTCAGCAAGGTTGCTGCAGCTTTATCAGCCTCCTTCTCATCAACCTTGAGCAGAGACAAACATGAGACTTCAATCCTGTGGAGCTTAGGATTCTGCTTCAAGCATTTCTTGGCTATTGGTATCGCAGAAGTTTACCGATGAATGAAATTACTAGCCTCCAGGAACAGAGTCGATGAGGCGTGATACTCAACAGCCTTGACTCTCTTTAACCAACAACGAGAAAGAAGAAGTTGGTAAGTATGCGTAACTTCAACCGCAAAAGCCTTAATTCTTTCTAATACTCTGGTGATGACAACATCTAGTCAAACATAAAATTGAAGCAGGATCAGACAATCGTCTGCCAGCCTAATCACCAGACCCTCAACCAGATAGCAGACCAAGTTAAGCTTTTTTACCAACTCTTTGGAAATAAGCTCCAAAATTGCCCCACCATCAACTAAGACATCAGGAATGTACTGATCTCCTACTCACAACTCGATATACAGACAATCTGTTTCTTGTCCTGTATTTGAAGGTGTTTCACTCAAGATAGTTAGAATTTCCATAGCTTTAACTGTAATTCCTGCCTGAGTGGCAGGCACTGATTCACCTTCAGTTCCTTTTTTCTTCCTAGCTCTCAGCAACAAAGCACGTAACAACACTGCCAAGTCTTGCCTCAACTGGGGAGAACAGTCCAGTAACTACGGGAGAGTGATGACTGGGTTCAGCCCTGATCCTGTGAGTGCATCTTCAATTGTATACTGTAGTTCACCTTTTATCCAGTTAATTGGTGCTGGTGGAATCATTCCCCCAGGCGCTTTCCTTGTCATCCTCATTGTCTGGGTTCCAGAGTGTAAGAATTCTGCTTCCTCCTCTCCCATCAAATCTGCTGCAAAGCCTTGGGTTCTTTGCACCTGAGCAAAATGTGGCAATGACTCCTCGAGCTCTGAAACTCTTTGCCTGCCGTGGCAGTGCAGTCATTCCTCTTCCTGCTCCTCATCCAGGTCCTCTACCCATGCTCTCTTTTCGACAAGGGCCTTCTCGAAAATCATTGCCACTGAAGGAATCAGGGCCAGTATCGCACAGACCTCTCTGAGATCTCTATGGCCTGTAGAGCAAGCTTTCACATAAGCAGAAGTCAGCGGTTGGTGACTAATCTCTCTTGTCAAATCTGGAACGAGATGTTGCAATGAAAGTTGAACCAATTTACCAACCCCAGGTGTCAGCTCACAATACTGTCACTCTAGGAGAAATTCAACTGCTGGCTTCTGGCATGGTAGGATCATCTACCTCATTTGAGGTGGGACCTCAATCAAGTTGGAGCCAGTTGCTTGTTGTCTCTCAAAAGGGTATGGGTCACAACCCTCTTTCTCCGTTCTATCATTGTCTCTGACCTGCTGACATTCATAGGCAGACAGTGGAGGGTTAACACAGGCATCAGAATAATGCCCACAAATTCCACAGTTGTAACAGATAGCCAATGATGTATACCTATTGTGATATCCTCCAAGCTGGCGAAGCCTTGAGGGAAGACTAGCTGGTGGTGATGGAGGTTGTGGATTTCCTACCTGAAACCCATCAGTAACATGAAACTGCTCATCATGATGTTGAACTCCTCTTGCGAGTTCGATAGTTTTGGTTGAGTTGGAGAATTCGACACTGGAACGCTCTGGCTAGGAACAGGTATCCCAGTCTGGATCGGCATTGATTTCACTGCAACAGCCTGGACAGACACCGGCCTACTCTGGGGTGAGGCATACATTGGTGCTCCATCCTCCTCATACTCTGTCATAAATTGTGACTAAGCAAGGCAGAATGGCAAGGCAGATTTCACCTGACTCATACTTATGAGTCAGAAGGGACAAATATTTCATATGACTTGTGCTAGCAAGTCATTAGTAGGTTTTTATTAGTTGTTTGATTTTCTATGACTCGCAATAGCGATCATGTGATGATATGTTTTCACACGGGACTCAGATTACGAGTCACAGGTTTCACACATGTGACGTAAGTTGCGCACATGATTGGTTTATAAGTTTTGATTGGTTTTTATTTAGTTAGCGAGGGCGACTCATAGGAGTCGGCTGATGGATTTCACACGATGACTCAGTTGAGTCATGCATACAGATGCCTCATAGGGATGAGTCATCAAGGGTTAGGGTTGGGGGAGGAATGACTATATAAGGGGCTCATAGGCGAAAGTAGTTAGTTCCTCATGCAACCATCTAAATACTTTTCAATACAAAAAGCTTTTTACCAAACAATAAATCAATTCAGAATCCCTAGACCATCAGTCGGGAGAATCAGAAAGTCGTAGAAGTCAAGGACTTGTACTATGAAAGCAGGAACCATAAGTGGATGAAGGAAGACTGATCGGCAATTAAGTGAGATAAGAAAGGTTGCCTACTGCAACTATACCCGAAAGAAAGAGGATTGTAACATACCCCTTACCATTCCAACTACCATTCCAATTCATCATCCGATTTTTACAGTTGAAAGGGTCTGCCTCACTAATCATACAATAGGCAACCTTCACAACATAAAGAGCCCATGCAAATGTGAAGTTTGGAGAATCTTTTAAATCAAAAGAAACTTTTTCTCTGTGGTTCTCGTCTTTCATTCCCCTAATAAATGAGATGCCCAACAAGGAGTCCATCTCCTTGGGAACCTGGTGAGACAACGTTTCGACTTCATGAACATAGTCGGTAATGTGATGATGCTACACCTGGATGATAGAGATAATCTCATTCTGCACTTCGAAGAGATTTGCAGCTTGAGTGACTTTGCTGCCATACTGATCAATAAACTCCAACTTGATTTCGGACCAGTCAGACTTCTTCAAATCCTCCAATACGTAATACCACCAGTGCCAGGCATTACCTTGTCTTTTGAGGTTTTGATGGAAGAACCTTGTCTTCCTCTTGTCCGTAAGTTCAGACTCAATAACTATGTGCAGAGAACAGTAGCTATCCCAACTCAACGCAGCTGCTTCCACATCTTCGATATACTCCTCAACGCTCTCCAGATAATCTCTATCCCCACCCATGAACCCAGAACCCTTAACAGCAGATGCCATTGAAACAAACTAAACTAATGCTCACTTGCTAGAAACTGAAAACAAATAGTGACCAAACCATAATCTCAACTAAAAAACCTAACCCTCAAGAGACAAAAGACAATAGCTTTGTGGGATAGTAACCTTGAATATCTGTTTCAGAGCACCAAATCAAAAAACAAATTCTTGATGGGTTAGGTTCAGAGCACCAAATGAAAACCAACAAGATAGGTCAGGTCTGGTTTCTCGATCACTAACAACAACCAAACAAAAATGCCTACGGTAAACAGGTTCACTCAATATAAAAGAAAACAGCCAAGCATCAATCAATTCTGTAGAAACTAATCTCCTAAAAAGTCCGAAAACCACAATCAAACCCAAAAAGAAAAATCAATCCAAGCCAAAGAAAGTCCAACTAATCCCAGTTGTCCAACTACCTATGCTGAATTCCTCTAAATACAACTTTCCTGTTCTTGTTCTTCGTCCCTATTCCTTCTGTTGTTTTTTTCTAAGTGAGGTGTGGGGATAAGCCCCTTATATAGTCCTGTCCTCATAGGCTGCATAAGCTAACAAACAAACTAGCAAACAAATGATGATGTGTTGCCAGTCTATGTACATAGGCTATGTAATCCCTCTAATTTCTAGCTAAATAGACTTCCTTCACAAATAATGATTCGGTTCAAGCAAACTAACTACTGTGTGATTAAAAATGCAAAATCATATTTTCCCCTTGACAGCATCAAAGGAGTGAATGCAAATTATAAATATCAATGAAACTACTAGATCTAATATGAAATGATATTGTAAGAATGATTAGTAAGCAAATACAGATATCAAATACTGTAAGATATATGAGAATTGAAATAGAATATGGTTCATTAAGGCAGTATTATAAGAAGCAATTAAGAGAGATATATGGAGAAAATAACTTACAGGTAAAAGAAATACAATCATAGTGTAAGAGAGTTCTTTGAAAGAGTTGCATTCAAGCTACTATTGCTAACTATAGAGTATATTGAAAATATGAGAAATGACTTCTAGCAGGTTTGAGCATGATAGTTCTATAAATACTGGTTACAAAATACTGAAAGAAAGTATTTTAGAGTTGAGTACAAAGGAAAATTTAGGATAATGGAATATATTCTATGAGAGAGGAAATCTGAAATGCACTTTTTTAGATGTAGATTGTATTTAGATATAACAACTATTTAATTATATCTATAGTGTATAAGATATTTGTAGTTTCAAAAACAAGTACCTAATACTTGTACAACCAATCATGTAGTATCGGTTTAATATTGAGAATTATGTGTAATGGTAAAGTAGTTACTAAAGTGGTAATATCATATTGATTGTCATGTTTTCTAGTATTGAAGTCTATACAATTATCATCACTACAACTATATGTAATATTTATCTGACATAGTACCTGAATGATACTTGGTGTCATAATTCCTGCTTTATCTAAATGGTACTATATAGCTTGAGTATTTCATATTTGGTTCTAATTGAGGGGAAGCAATGTATTAATATATTAAGATAATGAAATAAGAGTGAGTGCTGATGCTTATAGGAAATACCATGTCACTCTATTTGAGGTAGACAATGATTGATAACTACTACATTTCCCGTATCTTGGTACAATTATTAATAGAGGTTTTGTGGTAATGATAGGTTCTTTTCTGTTGTTGGATGATTCTTACTTCCAATAATACCAGTGGATACTTATATATATTGATTGAAAATAAAGATAGAATAAATAAAGATAGAGTATGTTGGAAAAGACAACAAGTCAATTAAGTGATTTGATTTCAAATATTTGTGATATTTGAATAACCTCATTATAGTGAGTTTAAAGCAGAAAATGCTAATATATTGTGTAAAGAAGAGTACTAACAAGAAGAATTGAAGAACAAAACTCTTTTAATTGGGACGTTAAGGATTATTAGTATGTGAAATCTGAGCAGAAAATGTTGTCTTCAATCTTGGGAGATTGGATACAACAGTAGTTAATTCTAGTGTAATACTTCATTCCTATAGTGTAACAAAGAATAATAAAGTTGGCTAAGAATATTAGAGCAAAATAGGCCTTGTAAGCCTTGCAAAATAATAACTGTAATTCTATATGTATAACCAGAGCTTCTACATAACATATAGGAAATATTAAAGTCAATTAATACAGGAGTAACAATATAAAGATGTCAAGATAAGAATAGATTGACTTTACCAAGTTGGGCTTAAATATTTGATTTTGTATCTAAATAGCAGGCAAGATATGTCTTGACAAATGAAGACAAACAATAAGTAGAGTCATACTTATTAAAGTGTAGTTTATACTAGGAGAAGGAGCAATTGGAATAGGTTGATAGTAGTTGATATATTCTAAAATAGGAAGAAAATAAGTTTAAGAAGTGTTAGAGTAGTACAGCTCATATGAGAGGCTATTGAGCTAATAAGAAAAACTAATTACTGACTAAGATATCTAGTTATATTGGAGCTTGTATAATGTTATTATTAAGTGACTGTAGATTGTTTATCAGATATGAAAAGAGTTCTATTTCCACAAATGCTGGATATCGGGGTATACTATAATATTTGGCATAACTTTATTAAATACTCATGATGGCTTCTACAAGAAATAAAGTATAGGAATATAGTACTAGGTCATATAAGATGTATGTACAACTTCTGTCTGGGAAAAACTGAGACAACAAAACCAGGAAGATGATATAGGATTTAGAGTTAGGAGTTAAGTAGTATTCATTAGAGACAGGACCAGAAGGCACAGCCAACACAAGCAACCAGAGACTCATATATAGCTCATATCAATGTTTCCTGTAAAAGGATACTTAGAAAAATGAGTGATATTTTATGATCACATACAAAATGTTGCTGGTGATACCTCCGTAATCTGACTCAATTCAGGAACTTTGGTGATGCTATTTTCTCTGTATATATTATTATAGCATTCATCCACACACTTCCAGAATTTACCCTGTCCTGCAAAATATTTTTGCAAGTAATTATTGTGGCATTGGAAGCAGAACTGAGTGAGATTTCATGATTCCACCTTAACTATTTATTGTGGTACCCCTCAAAATGTCAATCAGTTATTTACTATTTGAGGCAAAACTTTTTGGGTCTTCTATTTTAGTATTCCCCTGCATTCCATTCATTTCTGGGCACATTTGATGTAGTATTTATTGCTCTACAATACTACTATCTTGGTATTTTCAGTGGTACCCCCTATGACATCTACCAATTTCGAACCAATCCTCGCATAACTTCTCCTATATTTAGTTAACATAACTCTGGACATTCTCTCCAATTTGTGCCCAATTTTGTGCAGTTTTGACTGTGCTATTCCAGTTTCTTTCCCCTGTTTAAAGTTTGTATTTAAAGTGATACCCCTCACATTCTTCCTCAAATTTCCACATTTCATGGTGAAATTTTCTGAGGCATTCCCTTTCGTGTTCCTCTATATTCTCACAAAATCTCATCATTTTTCATGGAGTGCATCTATCACAGTATCATACTACCAATCCTGTTTCAACAATATTTTTCCCTACTATTTTCCCTCACTCATGCCGTATCAATCGCCCAAGTCATAAAAAGTGATCTACCTACTTTTTAATCTATTTTTTTCTATTATACTCATAATTTTCTCCCCCATCACTGTGATGCTATATAACTCATATTATTGCAAACTCTGAATGGATACTTAGAAAGTGAGTGAGATTTTATGATCACAAGCTAACTGTTTATTGGTATAAATGACCTTTTCCTCTCTATCCTAAATTCTTCATCACTATATTTTCAATATACATGATTTTTCCCTCCTTGTCCTGTCTTATACTCTCTTTCTCTGCCTTAAAACATTTTTTTCTTGCCTTACTTCATACATGTGAACTCATGATTCCCTTAGCTGACATGTACTACCTTCATCCCAACCAGATCTCTCATCTACATTTATTTCTTGAGCTCTAACTGGCTGGAAGATGACATATTTCCTTTCTCATATCCTATTTAGTCTAATGTCTTGGCTTCCAACCCCAAGGTACTGCTTTCTTTTCACACACTCATTTCATTCTAACACCTTCAGCTATTTGCTTCCTTGTTATTATTTGGTCTATCAGCTATCCTTGTATTAATTGCAATTTTTTCACTTCCTAAAATTAACCTTTATGATGGCCACATCCTATGTAACAAGACCTTATTTGGTGTCACCTCTCATTATGCTTTCCATCATATATACTTCAAGGGTCTTGCAGTATCCACACATCATCTGGTACTATATCCTCACTAATCTGGTTCTTCTCACTTGAATTCCTTATTTCAGGAACTGTTCTGAAGGTTTCTCATTAGGACCTTTTTCAATAAACAGTAGCTACAAGAACTATGTTGAATGATGCCCACCATAGGTGTTTCCATACTGGTGTAAAATGATTTGTGGTGTTTTAATAGTTATCTGACAAACAGAGCCTGAGAAGGAGGAGTATATAAGCAAAAATCAATTCTGCTTCTAATGCATGTATCTGCCTTCACATGCAAACTACAAGTATCTTGCCCTAGGAGACTCATATGAGTTTTGAGTTTATTTGGAATACTCAGTATACACTATTAGTTCAAATAGAGAGTGTAATACAATGTCATATCCCTTGTATCTTATATTATATAGCAGTAATCTACTCTATTCTGACAAAATATGATGTCCTGTCAATGTCCTCCATATGTCTGAATGTCTGTCTATCTATCTTAGCTACTTTTCCATATTCCTATATTTGACTACTGTCATTACCTCTGGTAATTATAAGTGAGTGTGACTGCACAAGGCTGGGCTAAATTATGTTCCTTCCTTCTCACATCCTGAGATCATCACTCCATCTGAAGTGCCACCCCAAATGCCTTACTGCTCATAATACCGATATTACTCCCTGGAATTTTGACAGTATCCTGATATATTATCACTACTGGTTGCTTACTGTGAGATTACAGAGAATTGCAATGGTTCTGTAATCTGTCCTAACCCACCAGAAGGTATCTTAAAGTAGACTATCCTTACACCCATACTGCAGACCATGAGGTTAATGGATAAGGATAGATGAGTCCACAATAGTGGACAAATAAGGATAGTATAAGGTTATAGTATGAAAGGCAAAGCAGGCAAGGTAGGCTGAGGAAAAGCTTATGTAATAATACCTGAGTTACTCTAATATGAAGTCTGAGTTACCGTGACATGGGGCCCAAGTTACCCTACCTAGCATACAAAGGTAATTACTTAAGCTAGAAGACAATAGTATATGGGGTGGGCACTCCAGTAAAATCTAAAGCCTCTATGCCTGGTACCTATTAAGGGGCCATAAAAGGAGCTACAGGGCTCTAAATGTTCCAAGTTTTACAGAAGTGTCCCTAATACTGCCTGCAGGCCCGCTATAAGGATTGCACATTATGAGCTTATGGTTGTGAGTTGCTCCCTCTCTAACAAAATGGATTCAGTAGAGGTAATGTTGGAATACTGGTAATGGGGGTGCCCTACGGGAAGATGAATCTCAAGTTCACAACTGCATTGAAGTGACTCAAAGATCAAAAGTAATAATCAACAGTAGAGTAAAGAAGAATCAAAATGGTAAAACTTAATATCGTTAAGCCACAGCTTCACTCAGTAAGTTTCTAAAGAGGTAGTTGATTGCCAGAGTAGAGTAGGACTTTCATATAGTTTAAGTAGAATACCATATACTGCGAGTTCCCACCCATCACTACTCTAACTTAATCATGAGCATACACGTCTCCTCCAGGCTGACCAGCACACACCACCCAGGACATTATTCCTTTCTGGATGTTGGTCTGCTCTGGCTAAATCTCCTTCTGACATCAAGTGTTTCAGCGCTGCATCTCTAATGGGACTGCAGGAGAAAAACTCTTCATATTGTTGACATGCTAGTGGCGAACTATCATGCAACTACGGAGATATACCATTTACGAACTCTCATACCCACATGCATTTCATCTATGCAAGCCTTTAGTAGACATAACTCTCATGATCGAGCTGAACCTTCTACTTCATTCCAGTCAAGTCTTTGCCTGATAGGAAAGTCTACTCAGCTCCCCCAGTGCGGTACCTTGGTGGTTGGCCTATTGGGCGCTACCCACAGTCAACTCCCTGAAAGTGCCCCTACTATGATAAGAATCATGCTCTTAGAGTTCTCAAACAACCCCAATTGTCTTACAGCGATTGGGTATGAGTTGCGCCTATGTGCGATTCACTTGCCCAGAGATGCCTCGACATTTTCCGGGACACCCTGGGACAACCCGGGAGGCTCTGGACTACCCTTCTGGGATTACCTGAGTAACTGCTTCAGTTCTTATCCGCCTTACCCATATCTGGTACCAGAAGATAGGCCTTCTTCTGGAGCACACCCTATGCCCTCTCATATATCCTACTGACAGCATCCAGCTGGACGGACGGCAACAACCTATACGGTATTACAAGAGTGCCTCGACTGAGTTCCTTTTGTAAGGAATGAAGCAACTCAGCAACCATAAGCCCATGACATGCGATCCTTACACTGGGGTCGTAGGGGTGTTAGGAATACCTCTGAAAAATCCTGGGGCATTCAGAGCCCTATAGCTCCTCCTATAGCCCCCCAAAGGCCAACGGGTTTGTTGCCTTTGGATTTTACCAGATCGCCCAATCCTTATAGGATCACCCTCTGCCCCAAGTAAGTACCTCTATATGCTAGGTAGGGTAACTTGGACTTTATGGCAGGGTAACCTGGACCTCATGTCAGGGTAACTCATGCCTCGTTACAGGAGACTTTCACGAGCCCGCTTTTTATACTACTATCTTATAGTATGTGTAGTTGCCAACTATCGTGAACCAAACTACCCTTACCCAGTGACCTCAGGGTCTCCGGTATGGGTGTAAAAATAGTTTACTGTAAGACACCCTCTGGTGGGTCGTTACAATACTCTATAGGTTATTACTGTCTACGCTAACTGGATACTGTCTGTAGGATATATGACAGGGCAGAGGGTGTTCTCCAGGGGAAAGGCTATCTTCTGATGTCAGATATATGCAAAACAGGCAAGGACTGAAGGAGTTACTAGCTTAATGCTACTGGGGTAGTCTAGAGCCAGCTGGGTAGGTACAGGGTGGCCGAGAAAATGTTGCAGTATCTCCAGACAGGTAAAATGCATAGAGAAACAACTTGTGTCCAATAGCTGTAAGACTATTGGGGTTGTTTGAGAACTCTAAAAGTATAATTCTTATCACTGTAGGGGTGCTTTTGTGGAGTTGACTATGGGCAGTACCTACTAAGCTAATCAATAAGGTATACTACTGGGGGTGCTGAGTAGACTTTCCTTTCAGGTGAAGACCTGACTAGAATAAAGTAGAAGGCTCAACTTGATTGTGAGAGCTATATCTACTAATGGTTTACACAAATGAAATGCATATGTGTGTGAGAGTTCATTAATGGTATGTCTTCTCAGTTACATGATAGTTCACTACTAGCCTATTAATGATATGTAGAGTATTTCACCTACAGTCATATTACAGAATCAGTCCTTGAAATACTTCATGTTGGAAGGAGATACAGCCAGAGTGGGCCAACATCTACAAAGGAATAATGTCCTTAGTGGTGTGTATTGGTTAGCCTGGGGGAGATGGGCATGCTCATAATTAATTTAGAGTAGTGATGAGTGTGAACTGGCAGTATATAATATTCTATTTGAACTATATACAAGTTCCACTCTACTCTGGCAATCAACTACCTCTTGCAGAACTTACTGAGTGTAGCTGCAAGTTAACAATATCAAGCTTTACTGTTTTGATTCTTCTTTACTCTACTATTTATTATTACTTATTGATCTTGAGTCACTTCAGTGCTGTTACAAACTTGGGATCCATCTTCCCTTTAGGTACCCCCCTTGCAGATTTGTCACAATCACTCTGGCATCTCCCATACTTTATAGCAACATTAGGAGTGCAGATGTCTCCTTGCATCACTATCTCTCCACTTTCTCAACTGTGGAGTCATAATATCAAGACACTATTATGTTTCACTATATTGTAACTCATCCTAGTTAGAATCTCATAGACTGTTGAATTCTCAACTCTAACTCTTTACATTATATACCTTTAATTGCATTAATTAATTAGTTTCTACCTAGCAGTTTCTATATCCTCTGTCACCTCATTACCTCTGGTGATTGAGAACTCAAAACTAAGCCAAAATATTATCACTTTTACCTTCTGTCCTCCCCAACTCCAGACAATCTAGGGTAGTATTGGACCCTATCTATACTGAACCAATCCCTAATTATTACATCCTCCCTTCTTTCATTGTTGAGGGCCACACTCTTGAGTGCTCTGGCTTTATTTGATGATGCCCATACCTTCCACTCACTTCACTTAAGCCTGTTGAAATTCCTAATTCATTTTAAAGTTAAATTTCTTTGATCATTATATATCTTTCCATACTAAGTTAGTGTTTTCACTTCACCTATACACTGCATATAATATGAGAGCTAGGATATATTATTAGGTATATTTCATTAATATTTGATGATATAATTAGTGATTATACATGTTATTTTGGTATCTGATGTTTGGTTTATTTTGGTCATTAATGCAGGATTTTACACTTCTGACCCATACTAATATCATTCACACCATCTTAGATTACTATCTATTTAGAAGTATTTACTCAGTAGATTTTCAAGGTCAAACATGTCTGCACTTCTGTTTTCATTCTTGGAATTACATTTTCCCCTATATTTTCTTCTCATTTACATGAAGTATACTCTTTTATATAAATAGGGGTAATCAACCATGATAATACTGAGGAGAATTAACTAGAAAAACTGCTACCCATCTGCCTTTCCAAAACTATAACCTATGTCTCACTCAAACCTTGCTGTGATCTATGCTTCAAATAGCATCTGTATTGTGATACATATTTAATAAGATCATACCTACCATACCTATCTATATGAAGCCTTGCTTTGTGAAAAACCTACTCTCAGCAATACCTTTGTATCCAACAGACAGCTGAGAACATGTTTGAGCTAAGGAAAAATATTTCAACAAACAAGACTGATTTGTACATCTTCTCTGTCCTAAGACTAGTGTGTCTAATATGAACACAATTACTGTTAGTTGGTTAAGTCATTTAATTAACCCCTCCTCTTTTTCTCTACTTGTCATTTCCTAGCGCCCTTTCTATTGTATCTAGCCTGTAGTGATGTTATCTCTCCTAGAGTAGAAGGATCACAAGGAAGATGTGGTAATTTAGTTGATTGAGTTTGTATTGAACTACTAGCACCTAACTGCTATGGTGGGTACCTTACTATCTATCTCTCCTCCCTAGTTACCTTACTATTACTAATGTCTTTGGAATATCTGGAGGACTTGATCATTCCAAGAGTCTGGCATATAATCCCTCTCTATTAGTTTATTCATGGTTGGTCTTCAATAGGATTTCTCTTTATCCTTGATACCTGGATCTATATTACCTCTTACCTAACTTTACCCACAAGATATGTGACATTAGTGGTATTGTACTATTTGCTATGATTGTAGTAACTGGGGTAGTTTCTGGCTGAGGTTTCTTTTTTCATTTGTTTGGTATCTTGTTCTTGGTCACTGACAGGTTATTGAAATTTCTTCTTTACTTATCTGATGAGGATATTGGTTTGATGTTTTCAGTGGACCTTTTCGTTTGATGATTTTCTAGCCAAAGGCCTATTGGTAAGACTGGTTTTAGTTACATTGTAATGGCTAAGACTGAGGTAGGATGGATGGTTTTTGTCTCCATAGCTAGTACTGCATATGTTTTTGTACCATACAAATAATAATTAATGAGTTAAACAATAAAAAAGAAAGACAAATATGTAGATATTTCTATATATTGTATTTCACTCAGTAATGGGTCACCCTCCAGTAATTGGTCACGTATTCAAATTTTTGTACTCAACTAAAAAGTGAGATTCCACAACTACATTTCAATTTAAGCTTTTATAATTTATCATGGATATAGAATTAGGACAGGCAATAACTATTACAAAATATGAGAGGCTTTGGAAAAGAAATGACTTTGAAATCCAGCTGAGTGGTATTACATGAGGTCTCTGCCAATGGTGACATTGGCTTTCCCCCTTTTATGCAATAATTGATGGAACACCTAGTAGATCTGTAGGGGTGGCTGCTAATTGAGCTGGAAGTTGCAGAATTCAATTTAGGTAACTATAGATTGTAAGCAAGAGTTTTCAAAATACCCAATATGATCATACAACATACATACAACTTGTTCTTCATCTTCAGCACTTGATTCATCATCTGAACTTTCAGAAACACTAGGAGTGACTGCTTTGGGGAATGCAGTTTTGATTCTTTTCTTTGGGACCTCTAGTCACTTACCCTTTGCTCTCCTCTGGATCCTTCATGCTTTAACCTTAGCTTGCTTTTGGACATAATCGCTTTCACACTTATACAATTGCCCAAGAACTTTTGTATGAAGGAGAAGCCCACTGTTTATCTGATAGTGGTCAGGCTTACTTGACTGTATAGACTACAATGGTTTAATTGTTGTATTCTCAAGAATTGACTGATTTGAGCCTTTTCTGTGAGCTCAATTGCTTGCTGTAGTAAAACACTTGACTCTCCAATATCCTCAAGCCTAGTTGCCTTTCTTCTGATCTGATCAACTTTGTGAGCTCTGTCATCTCTTCCTTGCAAGGGGTGAAGGCCTGAATATCTTACTGAGAGGGGGATAGCTGGAGTGGTATTGAGTTGAAGGTTGGGGTTTTGAAGTACACATTGATGATTGAATGGGATCATTCCACTTGCATGCCAGCCTGACACTACACTCTCTGATGTCATAGCCTTGTCTCTTGCCTTTTGGACCATTGGATAGAAGTCACCTTCGTGCATCTTCTAAAAGTTTCCATGGTTGCATTGAAAGTCTTTCAGCTGTTGTTGTAACGGGGGTGCCCTATGAAAAGGTGGATCCCAAGTTCATGACTGTACTGAAGTGACAAAAAGATCAAAAGCGATAATCAACAGTAGAGTAAAGAAGAATCAAAACAGTAAAACTCAATATTATTAAGCTGCAGCTTCACTCAGTAAGTTTCTCCAGAGGTAGTTAATTGCCACAGTAGAATGGGACTCGCATATAGTTTAAGTAGAATATCATATACTGCCAGTTCCCATCCATCACTACTCTAACTTAATCATGAGCACACATGTCTCCTCTAAGCTGGCCAACACACACCACCCAGGACATTATTCCTATGTAGATGTTGGCCCGCTCTGGCTAAATCTCCTTCCGACATCAAGTGTTTCAGCACAGCATCTCAAATGCGACTGCAGGAGAAAAACACTTCATATCATTAACATGCTAGTGGCAAACTATCATGCAACTGAGGAGATATAGCATTCACGAACTCTCATACCCATATGCATTTCATCTTTGCAAGCCTTAGTAGACATAGCTCTCACGATCGAGCTGAACCTTCTACTTCATTCTAGTCAGGTCTTTGCATGATAGGAAAGTCTACTCAGCTCCCCCAGTGGGGCACCTTGGCGATTGGCCTAGTGGGCGCTACCCACAGTCAACTCCCTGAAAGCACCCCTACTGTGATAAGAATCATGCTTTTAGAGTTCTCAAACAACCCCAATAGTCTTACAGCGATTCGGCACGAGTTGTATCTATATGAGATTCACCTGCCCGGAGATGCTTCAACATCTTTCTGGCCACCCCGGGACTACCCTGGAGGCTCAGGACTACCCTTCTGGTATTACCTAAGCAACTCCTTTGGCTCTTGTCTGGTTTACATATATTTGGCACCAGAAGATAGCCCTTCTTCTGGAGCACACCGTATGCCCTCTTATATATCCTACGGACAGCATCCGGTTGGATGGACGGTGACAACCTATATGGTGTTACAGGAGTGCCGCCACTCAGTTCCTCTTATAAGGAATGGCGCAACTCAACATCCATAAGCCCATAACGTGCGGCCCTTACACTGGGGCCGCAGGGGGGTGTTAGGAATACCTCTGTAAAATCCTGGGGCATTCGGAGACCTGCAGCTCCTCCTATAGCCCTCTAAAGGCTACCAGGTTTGTTGCCTTTAGATTTTACTGGAGTGCCCAATCCCTCCCGGATTGCCCCCTGCCCCAAGTAACTACCTCTATATGCTAGGTAGGGTAACTTGGACCTTATGGCAGGGTAACCTGGACCTCATGTCATGGTAACTCGGGCCTCATTACATGAGACTTTCCCGAGCCCGCCTTTTATACTACTATCTTATTTTATACGTAGTTGCCCACTATAGTGAACCAAACTACCCTTACCCCGTGACCTCAAGGTCTCCGGTATGGGTGTAAGAATAGTTTACTGTAAGACACTCACTGGTGGGTCATTACATGACTCCCCTCTTGTCTAAGGTCCACCCCGTGCCGTTAGCGATGTCTTTTATTCCATGGCTTCGGTACATCCACTATGCGGTGGTCCCTCGGCTTCGATGGATACCTCCAATGAAAATCATTAAGGGCCTCTATGCCTGTTCCCTCTAGCATCTCCAAAGGTTCCCATGAATTGTCCTCTGGTCCATAACCTTCCCACACTACTAAGTGTTGAACAAAACGGTAGTGGGAACTCATCTTTATTCCACTGTACCAGCGACTATTCAGAATAGCTTCAACCACATACCTTGGCTCATTGTCCACTATATCTGGTAACGGAACTTCCTTCTGGGGCCTGTCTTCTGGATAATCGTGGTATGGTTCGAGTAAACTGACATTGAATATGGGGTGGATTGACCAGCATGCTGGGAGTTCGAGGTCATATGCTTGGCACTCTACCTTTCGTTTAGCCACAAAGGGACCAAACATTCTGTGGTCTAACTTCTCCATTGGCCTCTTCGTCCGGATGTTTTTTCAGTTCAACATTATCTGGTCGGCCTTTGTGGCAACTCCATTAGTCACATCTTCCATTGTAACATATTCTGGAGATGGTAGCCTCCTTTGGTCATGCCACTTCCATTGTCTTTCTTGTGCCCCTTGCAAGGTTTCTCTGACCTCTTGCCATGAACCTTCCCAGTTCTATACTAAGAGCTCACTGCTTGGATGAATTCCTTGGCTATCTGGAACTATGCATGACTAGTTTGTACAAGGGTTGAACCCATAGTTAATCTCAAAAGGAGAAGCCCTAGTGGATTCCGAGGTAGAAGTATTGTATGCATACTTTTCCAATGGTAACAAAGACACCCAATCATCTTGCTGATATGAACAATAGCTCCAAGGATATTGTTCCAAAGTCTGGTTCACCTGTTCAGTTTGCCTGTCAGTTTCCGTGTGGAAAGCTATTGATATATTAAGCTTGATTTGTAGTAACTTCATCAAGCTTGCCCAAACTCTAGAGGTGAATAGGCTATCTTGGTCTGAGATTATCGATTCTGGGAGCCCATGTAGGCGCCATATCTCCTTCAGGAATATTAATATCAACTTTTCTATAGACACCTCCATTGTCAATGGTATGAAGTGAGCCATTTTTGAGAACCGATCAACAATGACCCAAATCTTTGTATATCCCCCAGACTCTGGTAATGCTACAATGAAGTCCATAGAGATCTCATTCCATGGTCTTATTGCCACCTCAATTGGTTCAAGTAATACAAATTTCTTATGCCGGACTGTCTTGGTCCTTTGACATGTATTGCAAGTGCGCACATACTCCATGATGTGCTCATTCATCTTTGGCCAGTAGAAGTTTGCCTTGATTCGTCCAACTGTCTTGTATGTCCCAAAGTGTCCCGCAATACGGGAATCCTGTTCTGCCTCAATGATTGTTTGCTTCAACCTTTTGGCATCGGGTATATACCACCTATTCTTATACAGTAGTAAGTCCTTCTCTACCAAAAAACTAGTGTCAACACCTTTCTGCCCACCTATGACTGACTTGAATATGCTCATGTACTTGTCATCTATGCTAGTTGCTTGCTTAAGCACTTCCAAAAAGGAAGATTGCAACCGATAGCCTTGGCAAGATTGCAACACCTGTGGTTGCAAGATGTCCCACTCCTCATTTACAACCCATTGACCTGGTTGGAAAAAGGTAGTTTTGGGGTTTGGTTGAGAATTACCCCCCCCTTCAAGGCGGTAGGCCCTACACCTTGACAATGCATCTGCCTTCTCATTCAAGCTACCCTCATGGTAGATACCCTTAAAATTGAATGGTTGTAAGAATTCCACTTAGTGGTGTTGCCATCTATTCAGTATCTTGGTACTATTAAAGTATTCAAGATTCTTGTGATCAGTATATATAACAATCTGATCGGCAACAGACCTCAGCAAATGATCCCACTCTCTGAATGCCACCACAATTGCGGTCATTTCCTTATCATGGACATCATAATTCACCTCAGCTGGTACGAACTTCCTACTATGATAGGCCACTGGGTGTCATTTCTTATCCTCACAGAGCTGTGATAGAACGGCTCCGAATGCAAAGTCGCTTGCATCGGTTTCTAACTTTGTTGACCAGTTAGGGTCAAAGTGTGCTAGAATAGGACTGGATGTAAACAACTCCTTCAGTTGTTCAAAAGCCTCCATGCAGGCTGGTGTCCGGTCCCATTTAATGTCCTTCTTCATCAGGTCTGTCAATGGCCTCACTATCTTGCTAAACCCCTTGATAAACCTTCGGTAGAAGTTAGCAAAGTCCATAAAGCATTGTACTTCAATGATGCTCTTTGGACTCGACCAGTTCTTGATCAATTCTACCTTTTCCATTGTCATTGATATCCCACAATCTGATATCTTATACCCTAGGAATTCAACTTCTCTCTGATGGAAGGTTGACTTCTTGATGCTAACGCATAAGTCTGCTTCTCCCAGCTTTTCCGTTACTCTCCTAACTAGAGTAACGTGTTCCTCTATAGTCTCTGAGTAGATCAGGATATCGTCTATATAAGCGATGACTCCTTCATCTAATACACCTCTAAATACATCATTTATCATACTCTGGAAGGTAGATAGTGCATTACATAACCCAAAAGGCATCAAGGTATACTCATACAAGTCATACCAACAATGAAAAGCAGTTTTCCATTCTTCACCCTTTGCCATTCGCAAAAGGTAATAACCATTTTTCAGATCTAACTTGGTAAATACTATTGCTTTCCCAAGTCTATCCCTCACCTCATTCATTAGCGGGAGGGGATAACGGCTCTTCATGGTTATCTTGTTCAATCCTCAGTAGTCAATACATAACCGTAGTGTACCATCTTGTTTTGGTACAAATAATATAGGAGCAGCAGGCGGTGAACCAGATCTCCTAATCTTCCCGGTTGCTAGCATCTCATCAAGGTACTCATGAAGTGCCTTTAATTCCTTCTTGGAGAGAGGATAAATAGAACCAAAAGGAGGAGTCATTCCCACCTGTAGTTCAATCTTATGATCGTACTTAGAGTGCTGCGGTAAGGACTCTATTCTTTCCTGACTAAAGATATCACTAAAGTCCTTATACTCTAGAAGGAGCTTTATTGCGATATCATTCCCATCTTCATCCGAGAACTTAGCCACCCCGAGGAGATGGACAGGTCCTTGATCCTCAGCCATCATTTCTTCCTCAGTGATGAATTCTAATCGCCGGTAACCACATCCAGCTAAGCAATTTGCCTTACAATATGCTGACTGCCAGGCCATTATACCCTTTTCCCAATCAATATCCAGGTTATGCTTGGAGAGCCAAGACATCGGAAGATACACATCAATTTTGCCCTCTGGATTTTCTGCAATCTCAAAGCTCATTTTATTTGAGTGGTCTCCTATCTTCATTCTTACCGCCTTGGTATAATGGAGACCTGATCCTGGGATGTTGTTCCCACTTGCATCTAGTATGGGGGAAGGAGTCTTCCTTCAGAAACAGGACATTTGAGTGTCCTTTACCCATCTACTACTGAGCACAGCTCCTGTAGCGCCACTGTCCAGGAGTAGTACTGCTTCCGCACTACTCCTTTTTGCATTCAGTTGCCACTCAAGTCTAACCTTGACTCGGATAGACCTTTTATGTCACAGGGACCTGAGAGTCTCTGCCACTTTCTGGTTTTTCCTTCGTTAGACATTTCTAGTATTAAACAATGTTAGCAGTTAAGTAAGAGTATGGGGTCTCTTGTCTTTCAACACAACTGAGGTCAAATAGGTCAATCGCAGTTAAGTTTAAAGTTTAAGTGTTTGTGCTTGCAAACAGGTAAGTTATAAAATCTTGAGTCAAAGTAAGTAGTGCTGTTTACTATCACGTCAGCATGATTTTGGGTACTAAACCCTCCTCAGGTAAACTTGGAAATAACATTCAATTGTATATAATCAAGTCCCGCCTGATATAAACATAACTAAACCCAATCCAAACAAACCAAAAAATCCAAACAGAACATAATAAGAAAAACCCAATAGACACATAACAGAGAGAACCTATAATACCGAAAACCTATAAGAAAATCTTTTCTATCCTTGACTATCCTACTCCGATGAGCCTAGTCAAATTTAGCTTCCTATGTATAGTCTTCGGAGGGTGGACTTACCTTGTCCATCTCTAGTCCATCAAGTTTATTACCCTAGCATGGCATCATTGGCCTAGGGAACTGTTAGTTGCTAACTAATTTCTCTTCCGAGGATTACTTACCTAGTCCAAAGCATCCATATCAACTTCCATTATGTGAGGAGTAGATTCATGGACTTCAAGAATGTTTCTAGTAACAGGGGGAGGGGCCTCAATGCGCATAAACTTGTAAGAGGGGCCAGATGTATGACCTGCCTCTTCCCCAGATCGCTTGCGTGCCTTGGCTGGCTTGGAAGAGCTAACGACTGGAGTAACCAAGGTACACTTCCGCCAGAAGTGACCTGGTTGTCCACATTTGGTGCATTGGCCTAACTTTTGGCGCTTGTCAAACAGCATACTAGGAATATTCTTGTGAGCAATTGAATACTCTGAATTTTCCGGCTTTGACTGACAGCTGTCCGAAGAGTTAGTAGGTTTGGGATTCTACTGACCCAAACCCTTTCCCTTCTTCTGTTGCTTCTTTGAGGAATGTTTGTCCTCACTCTTATCATGACTGGATCTTTTTTCCCTAACTACGGTCCAGCTAAACGTGTATTGTCCTGCAAGTCATGGCCAGGTTTCCTTAGGAGATCAAGGTATTCATTAACATCCTCGGGATGGGGGTTCTTCTGAGCCCAGGCTGTCCACAATTATGATGTAATGCTGATATGCACCTTGTCTGTCACTGCTCATTCATCCGTATACTATAGTTTGGTCATTAGATCAATGACCTTGTCCAAGTACTTATCTACTTGGCCAGGTTTCATCTCCAACCAGGTCCACTCAGCTAAAGAGCGATCCCGATCAGTATGTCCTCCAAAACTGGTTGCCAAATGACGGCGGAATCCTTCCCAGGTATGCAGTTCATTGTCTGCGTTAAATGGCATTCTGCTACATTGGGTAGCCTCCTCATTAATGTAACGCTGGACACCCATATACTAGCTTTTGGCAGAACCTTGGAAGAGAGGGATAACAAATCTAATCTTATCCATGTCTTCAGTGACAGAGTCACAGAAATAATTAAACTTGATTTCCACATCGCTAAGGAACCTCAGGGTGTCATTAACATCCCTGGTAAAAGCCTTGACATCACCCAACTTCTCAGGTGTCTTAGGCTTTACCTTGGAAGCTTTCTTGCTTTCCTTCTTATGTGACTGTAAGAATTTGGCTAGCTTATGAGTTCTGTGGTCATAGCGTCTCTTCTTCGAGTCATTCCAGTTTGACTTGCACTGCCCAAGGAATTGCTCAAGATCGGGGATGGAGTCGGCATTATTATCTGAGCTGCTAGAGGAGTCAGACTCACCCGGATCCCCTCCTGCCTCACTGTTTCTGCCAGTCGGGGATCGATTACCTCTGCCTCCACCCGGAGTGTCATATCCATTAAAGGATTCCTCCGAACTACCCGGTCCACTAAAACAGGAACCACACCTAGATGGTGGGACTGGGTGTGGTGTTGGAGGGGGTAAGTGTGTACTATCCGATTGACTCAGAGTTCCCATTGCTTGCCCAGGTTTGAACCTGAACTGTTGGTATTTCAAACATGTTTCCAGTGCAAGCAGGAGCCCTTGGTGGCAAAGTGAGCCACAGAAATCACATGGGGTTTTTTCAACTTCGAGCCCTTTTTCTATTGATGCATTTTGTCCTGGTGGGTGCCTAACTGCCTGTGAAGGAAGTTTAATACACCCGTTGACATGGTGATTATGTCTTTCGAAAAGTGACTCTCTCTTGACCCAACAACCAGGAGAACAATCACCCATAAGTGACTACGCCCAAGCCCCCGGGACTCCTAGATGTTGACCAAAACCGCTGCCCGAAGGCTTAGCTCCTGGGCCTGGTGGAAGGACTGCAGGAGTATTACCCACCGGCATCTGCGGTGCCTGTCCTGTAGGAACTGGCGTTGCACTACCAAAAGGTCTCTCTGCAGTGGGTGGTCGGACTGTAACCGTCAGAGTATTGCTGGCTCTTGAAAGAGTCGTTGAGGTTTCTCTGGCCGGTGGTGTCTACCATGTCCCTCTCTCTACCCATGGCATAGGCCTGGTCATAGGAGTGAGCGCTGCAGAGGGACTATTGTCTCTGCTCTACTGTTGCCTTCGGGGGGGGTTGGATGGAGCCTGTGAGGCTCCCTGAGAGAACCTTTCTTCCCAATCATTACTGATTTCTCATATCCCTAAAGGGGTGAGAAATTGCCTTTCTTCTGCCTTCTGCAACATTTCATGAAGCTTCAGAGCAAAGTTAGGTGCACGTTTTTCAGTAAGCACTAGTGGAAGAGGAGGAGCATCTCTCATAATTGCGTCATTATCGGAGTCTATTGCATATTCACCTTGGATTACCTTCTCAAGATCTCTGATCCTGGTGTTTAGTGAGTTGGCATTTTGGATGTGCTCACGAAATGCAGCCTGCTGATCCAACATCTAACTCAGTGCTATTTTCACCATGTCCTGACGAAATGCAGCTTGCCTTTGCTCATTCCAGAAGTATAACTGTTCCTGAGCCACATGTAATTGCTGACTGATTTCTCGAAGGATATACGGTTCAACATACTCGCATGTAAAGTCTGCAAAGCTGATACCCTGATTGTCAATACTCATCATCTTGGTAAACTCAGCATCATGGGAAAAGGATTGCATGAGGGCCCTCAGGTCTGCCACAACCAATTCTTGACATGACTGAGAAACCTCAATGGGAGCAGATTCAAGCAGTTGTGGCACAGGTTCCAACTCTAAACTCTATCGATCCGCGAAGATACTGGCTTGTAGGGTTTGGGCAGCATGTTCCTGTACCTCAGGGTCAGTAAAACAAACTTTGGAAGATATAATTCTTTCCACCCAATGCTTCTTGTACCAGACAAGCGACTCGTACTCGAATATGTCAACGTAGGAAGGTTTTGTGGCAACAAGTTCAAGAGAGTTAAGCGAGGAAGTCACTTAATGATATACTGTAACAGGGGCGCCCTATGGGAAGATGGATCCCAAGTTCGCGACCGCACTGAAGTGACTCAAAGATCAAAAGCGATAATCAACAGTAGAGTAAAGAAGAATCAAAACAGTAAAATTTAATATCGTTAAACTGCAGCTTCACTCAGTAAGTTTCTCGAGAGGTAGTTGATTGCCAGAGTAGAATGGGACTCGCATATAGTTTAAGTAGAATATCATATACTGCCGGTTCCCATCGACCGCAGGAGAAAAACTGTTCATATTGTTGACATGCTAGTGGCAAACTATCATGCAACTGAGGAGATATACCATTCATGAACTCTCATACCCATATGCATTTCATCTATGCAAGCCTTAGTAGACATAGCTCTCACGATCGAGCTGAACCTTCTACTTCATTCTAGTCAGGTCTTTGCCTGATAGGAAAGTCTACTCGGCTCCCCCAGTGGGGTACCTTGGTGATTGGCCTAGTGGGCGCTACCCACAGTCAACTCCCCAAAAGCACCCCTACCATGATGAGAATCATGCTTTCACAGTTCTCAAACAACCCTAATAGTCTTACAGCGATTGGGTATGAGTTGTATCTATGTGCGATTCACCTCCCCGGATATGCTTCAACATCTTCCTGGCCACCCTGGGACTACTGGGGAGTCTCTGGACTACCCTGCCGGTATTACCCAATTAACTCCTTCAGATCCTGTCCGGTTTACACATATTTGGTACCAGAAGATAGCCCTTCTTCTGGAGCACACCCTATGCCCTCTCATATATCCTACGGACAGCATCCGGTGGGACGGACAGTGACAACCTATATGGTGTTACAGGAGTGCCTCCACTTAGTTCCTTTTATAAGGAATGGCGCAACTCAATAACCATAAGCCCCTCACGTGCGGTCCTTACACTGGGGCTGCAGGGGGGTGTTAGGAATACCTCTGTAAAGTCCTGGGGCATTCGGAGACCTGCAGCTCCTCCTATAGCCCTCTAAAGGCTACCAGGTTTGTTGCCTTTAGATTTTACTGGAGTGCCCAATCCCTACGGGATTGCCCCTGCCCCAAGTAAGTACCTCTATATGCTAGGTAGGGTAACTTGAGTGCCATGTCAGGGTAACTTGGACCTTATGGCAGGGTAACCTGGACTTCCTGTCAGGGTAACTTGGGCCTCATTACACGAGACTTTCCCGAGCCCACCTTTTATCCTACTATCTTATTTTATATGTAGTTGCCCACTATAGTAAACCAAACTACCCTTACCCAGTGACCTCAGGGTCTCCGGTATGGGTGTAAGAATAGTTTACTGTAAGACACTCTCTGGTGGGTCATTACACTTGTTTGTAATGGTTTCCCAAGGGTGAAAACAATCTGATATGCAAAGGTTGCAAGATATACGTGGTATGAGCTGGAAGACAGATGAGGTGCAAATTATTGGTTAAAGCATGTTCAATGAATTCAAGGTTGTTAACACGGGAGCTGTGGCCATCAAGGACCAGGATTCTGTATTCAGTAATCCTGTTGGCTAGATGTGAATGAGGTTCAATGATTTGATTATCCCAATCAGTAGTGATCTCGGAAGAGGTATATCCAGCTTTAGAGTAGGTGAAGAAGGCGTCATTATCAATCTCATAGTTCATATTTGAATGGTGACCCATGAGATGTACTGTAGCAGAGTGAATAATAAGAGGGGCCAATACTCTTCCATCACCAGCAACTGCTTAAATGACTGTAACCCAGTCTCTGTTATCCTCTTACATTAACTTGGGATTTTATCTTCCAGTATGGCAGAGAACTATTCCACCAGCACATAATCTCATTGCAAACTATTACTCATCAGTATTCCAAATACTTTCTGGAAGGATATAATATTTGCTCTTCAACAGATAAAATCTTTCCAGATCCTGCTTCAGGATAAAAACATCTGTAGCAAGGACTCTTTGCTTATCGATACTCTTTCCAACCTTGGTTTAAATACCTGGCTGTCTAGGGCAAACTGATCAACCCACCCCTTTTGTTATCATCCACTATAGATCTCTCTTATCTTATATCTTGCAATAGGCAACGATTTCTGTTTTCTTCTATTAGTTAGAGAGGTACTTACCTTGACTCTCTTCTCCTTTGAGAGTTCTAATACTTCATTGTCTTATGATATGTCTTAAATATTGACCATTGCCAATACTAAGTCCTTATAGTGCCAACTGGTAATAGTCTAGTTCCTTCTTCATGATAGTTTAGTCTTGTAGATAAAGAGCATAAAGGTGTTTTATTGATAACTTATAAGGTAGGAAATAACTTAGGTGGTTGTGTGAAGAACTAAGTATCAGGTCCTATTGACCTCTTTATATAGTTCTTCCAGCAACCCGCATACTAACTTAATGAGTCACAACTGTGACTCATATACTCGTGTAACATATAACCTCATGACCATATTTGGTCATGTGCGAAAGTCCGATGCCCTTAAAGGGTTCATGTGCGAAACCTAATTACTCGTATAAACGAAGTCATGCCTCTTAATCCTTATGACTCATATGCACACATATGAGTCAATGCTCAACATACCAATCAAATTCAAGCATAAATAGCTATGACTTACAGCTGTGAGTCATGTGAGACCCTATGACTCATATGTGAGTCATAGTCTGAAAACATTACATTGTATGACTCAATTGAGTCATGTGCAAAAACCTTTAACAATTAAAATACTATAACATACAATTGTATGTTATGTGAAACCATTACACATCATGCCAGGTTTGTAATACCTTTCAATTTCAGTAACTCTCTCTTTTACTTTTAAAATTTCATAAATCATTTGCACAACATCTCTTCAGTGGAGGGGAATGCCACGATCATGATAATCTTCAATCCTGTGGACTATGACCTTCTCCTCCAAGTGAGTAAATAACTGGTGGCTTTTATGAGCCACCTTCTGACGAGTGGTATGACCTTTGAGGTGATTCTGGAGTGTAGTATGGGGAACTCTGAAGGATTCAGCTAAATAGCATAATGAGACTGCTGGAGCTTTCTCTTTGCCATCAATGGCTGCTTGAAGGTGATCCTCCACATTAGGCTTCTGGTGTGGTATTGGTGCTCAGATGAACTTTTGTGAAATTGAATATCAAATTAATATTAGTTGTATGTTAAGATTAAGTGTACTAGAGTAGTAAAAGACAACAAATCTTTGAAACTCTTGCTAAGCCTCAATTATTGCCCTAACCATCTATATTTAATAGGAGCTATAGTATATCTCATGTACTAACAGTCTGTAAAATACTAGACTATTTCCACATGTGGTTCCTTTTCTTTCTTACAACTTTATACCTAATCATGATATCTCACTTGCACTATTTACAGCTGTGAAAATTAAATTATGTTTTCAAAAACTAGCAGGCTGGTTCTAGAGCCTACAAACAATTATGAATTTTAATTTGAATAAGATCTGATCATTATTACTTTTTAGAATCACAAATTTGTTAAATCAGAGTGGGGAGAAAGAGTGACCCATTACTGGGAGGTGACCCAATACTGGGGGGTGACTCATTACCGGAGGTTGACCCATTACTGGGTGGGATACATTATAGGATAAGATGAAAGATGCTATAATTTTCTCAATACTATTCAACCATACTTGATGCAAAATACTTGCCCACATTGAGGGCCAGAGTGTTGGGATTGTCTGTAGATCTGTTATATTTATATCGCACAACAGGCAATGACTCTATTTCTTATTAGCTATTCTTACAGAGTTCTTACTAAAAACTATAATGCCGAATAGTGTCTCTTCTTTCCTCCTCTTAGTTGCACTATGTTCAACTTAAGGTTATACTTTTATAATCTTAAGTACCTTAAACATTAACTATATAGAGTTCTATCAGGTATCTTCCTTTCTATCTTATTGTTTATCAGATAGAGTTATGAAACATAGATCCAAACCTTATCAATATGTAAAGAAGTAGTAAAGAATATATTCACCATTCATAAAGTTAAGAGTAGGAAATAACTTAGATGGTTGCATGAAGAACTAACTATAACATTGTATCTTCCTCCTTATATAGTTCTTCCCACAACCTGCTTATAAATGAAGAACTATTTTGAGACAAAACTGTGACTCATACATTCACATAACATAATAATCACATCACCTAAAATAGATCATGCCGGTGTATGAAACTCACCTGACTTCTCAATAAGTCATGTGCATAAAAACATCTTATAACTCAAATGAGTTATTGCATAATCAAATCAAGTATAACAACTATAACTCTCAAGTGCTAGTCATGTGGGAAACTCAAATGACCTAATTGTCATGTGCGTGAAATCCTTACAAACCTATGACCTCATAATTATGAGTCATGTGAAAACCTTTTACCATGCTAGGTTTGTATTACTAGCTCCCCTCTCTTTTTGGCATAAGTCCCCTTAGGTCAAGGGTTCACTTCCTTCTCTTTTTCCTGCCAACTAGTTCAGCTGTTTTGCTATTTTTCCCATTTCCTGGTTGTTGATCCTTATTACTTCCCTCAACAAATCATTCATCCTTTCTTGGATCTCTCTTTTCCTTCACAAATCCTCAGCCTTCCCTTCTACCACTGCTATTTTGACCTGTTGGGTTACTCTAACCCTAGCTAATTATGCATTCTCTCTTTTGAGAGTCTGACTCATTGATTCTCACATCATTGCCCATCCTTGATCGAGTCTTGCATCTATCTTTGCTTCATCTAACAGTATTTGGAGTTTGTCTATATGGTTGTATAGGCCTCCAAGAGTATCAAACTTAGCTACTTGTAACCTGGCCAAGAGGATCTTGGTCATTAGTGTGAGTCTATTCTGGTCGACCCAAGACATACCTTTTCCTTTTTTGATCTTAGGCCAAGATTTTGTCCCAATTCTTGTTTTTGCTTTCATTCTTGAAAGTTCTGGAGGGCAAATATCATCATTCTCCAGTGATGATGGCACTGTACCTAGCTCTAGGGATGTTGGTTCCCAAGATGTCATTGGTGGTGATAGTGCTGTGGTGGAGATGTTGGGGGTGTCCTGTAACACCCTGTTCAGTGCAACTGATTGTGTTCTCTCTATTCTGGTGTAGTTAACTACATAGCTGGGAGATCTGTTAATTGAATCCAATTGTCATTGCTTAGTAGCTCCTACTCTCTGATCAGGTTCCCCTGTGTCCCCCCAGTAAAAGTGTCCAACTGTTTGTTTGGTATTACTAAAATTTCCAGCTGGGTACTATACTAAGCTGTGCTTAGTTGTGCTTAGGATGATATCCTGTCTTCTTAATGTGATACTGTAACTTACCATAGTAAAATTTGGAATCAATAATCTGATCAAGTTCATATTCATTTTCTCCTTTCATCTTTATAGAGGTTGGTAGTTATTTTCTTTGTAAAGGTAGAGGATTGTCTTGATAAAGTTCAAGGTTGCTGATATGGAAAACTGGATGTTTGTTATTTGCTGAAGCGGGTAATGCCAGGTTATATACCTTTTTCCCAATTTTTTCTACTATCTTGTAATGTTCCAGTTTTTTGTAGTCCAATTTTTTTAGATGGTCTTGTGGTGTGCACATATTTTGGCACCAGCTAAACTTTATCTCCTGATTTTAATCTTGGATCTGGTTTCCTTCCTTGATTGGTATTTTCATTCTTTGTTTGTTGCACCCTGATGATTTTGGTTCTGATGATGTGCAATTGACTCATATCTTCTCTTTGTAATGCTTTGACTATTGTTTCATGACCCATGGGCTCATTAATAGGGTGATATCTGTAATTTCCATAGAAGGGTTTGTTTTAATTGTTTCTTGTATTGAGTTGTTGCAGGCAAACTCAGCAAATGGTAACCATTCTTCTCAATCCTTTTGTGAGTATTCTACTTATCCTTGAAGGAATTGTTCTAATGAGGTATTAGTTCACTCAGTTTATCAGTGTCTTTGAGGCTGAAATGTGATACTTAATTTCCTTTTAATATCCTTTCCTTTAGGTATTTCCTCTAATATGTCAGACATAAATATGGAACCCCTGTTTGTAATGATATCTTTTAGCAATACATGCAATTTGGAAATGTTCTTCATAACTAATTGTACAAATTGCATAGTTTTCATATCTTGGCAACAGGTAACAAAGTGTAACATTTTGGTCATACGATCTACCATGACCTATATGGTGTCATAACTGTTCAATTCTTGGAGGTCTCTGATAAAATCCATACTGATTGAATTCCAAGGTTTTTTCTGATATTTTGAGTAATTGTAATAATCCATATGGTACATAACAGACTGGTTTTATTCTCTGACACATATTGCAATTTTTTAGATATTGTTTAATGTCTTTTTACATGTCTAGCCAATAGTATATTTCTTGTACTAATTCTATCATTTTTGCTGTTCCCCTATGACTGCTTTGTGGTATATCATGATTTCTTTGTATTGCTTTTGTTCATGTGAGTCTGTCATCTGAAACCTATATCGTTTCATCATACCAGAGATAATCATTTTCCCATTTGCAGAGTCCTAGGGCTATGTTTGGAAATTCTTTTTCTCCTTTTTCCAAGGTTGTTCCTATTTCCTTCTGTGTTTTATCCTACTGGATTTTTTGTTTGTTTTCTTTTGCAATTCCTATTATTTCCAATGTTTATCTTCCCCTAGTATTGATTCCTCGTTTCCTGATCCATATCATTTATTGAAGAATTTTTCTGTTAGCTACAAACCCTATTTTCATTATGTTCTTCTTTCATCTCCTTCTTCTTGGAAGTCATCTGACCTTCTCATGATGGCATCTGGTTTTCCTCCTTCCTTTCTGGGTCAATACTCTATCTTCATATTGTACCAACTCAATTCTTCACCACAATAGATCTGTTCTCTATTGAGTTCTTTTATGGTTATAAAGGGTACTAAATTCTTATAGTTGGTAAGAATCTTTACTGTGTGCAGGCTTCTATCTATATATTTCCTGCTTTCTTTTAGCAGTTGCAAGCTTGCTGAGAGTTCTTTATCATAGATGTCATAATTGCATTGTGCTTTTGTCATTGTCTTAGAATGATATGCTACCAGTTCCCATACTCCACTTTCATCCTGTTATAATATGATCTCTAAGTATGTGTAATTGAATGCTTTAGTTTGCATCATAATAGGTTGTTCTGCATTGAAATGTCATAGAATGGGTGCTGTAGTAAGTTTTTCTTTTACTTCTTCAAATACTCTTTGTGCTTTTTCCCCTGATTTCCATTTCTGGTTTTTGTTTGTTAGTTTATATAATGGTTTAGCTGTCCTGCTAAATCCTTCTATGAACCTCCTACAGAAATTACAAAAGCCCACAAAAGATTGAACTCCTTTGACTTTTTTCTGGATCTTTTCATTCTCTTATAGCATCTGTTTTGATGGGGTCTACTCTGACTCCTTCATTGTTAATAATGAATCCTAGGTATTCAGTTTCTTCCTGATGGAATTCTTATTTTATTGGTTTGAGACTAATGCCAATCACTTTTACCTTTTCTAATACCTTAATCGCATCCTTTTTGTGTTCTAGAGTTTCCTAATATATGAGTTGATCATCCAGGTACATGATACAAATAACATCCAGATATTTGTTCAGGACAGTATTCACCCATCTCCAAAAGATCGCTGGTGCATTTACTAACCTAACTAGAATAACTATATATTCATAAAGCTTATATCTGGTATGGAAAGCTGTCTTTCCATTTGTCTCCTTTGTGTCATTCAATGTATTGATGTGTATCTTTAATGTCTAGCTTGGTGAAATACTTTACTAATGTTAATCTATCTAAAGCTTCAGTTATCAATGATAGTAGATATTGATCCTTCTTGGAGACTGCATTTAATACTCTATAGTGAACACATAGTGTCAGGCCTCCACCCTTTATTTTTACAAATAAAATTAGTGTTCCAGCTAATATAGATAAAGGTTTGATCGATCCTTAGTCTAGGTTATTTGCTAGATATTCTCATAGTGCTTTGAGTTCTTCCCTCCGTAAGGGATACAGTTTCATAAATAGAGCTATTTACCCTTTTTGCAGTTCAACCTTATGGTCATCTGTTCGATGTGTTGGTCAATCAGTTCTTTCTTTTTCTTTGAATAATCCCAAAAAGCTATGGTATTCTTTTGGTACGATATGTTTCACTGTTTTGGATTTTCCAATTTTCTCTTTCCATGTCAGTTCTGTACTGATCATTGTTGCTGCTAATAAGGATTAGTATTTATCCTATCTGAGGATACCAGTCTGGTCTCCCCTTTGATATATCTTTCAAATACCTTTGCTGAAATGACTGCTATCAATGGATGCTTTTTTTCTTGCTTTTGGTGTATGCTTCTGAACTCCATATTTCCTCTTTCTGTTTTGTCTATTTCTTGCACTTCTTGTAAATCTATTATGATGATTTTTTCAATTATTAGTTGAGCAGCACAGTCTTCTTGACTAATCACGTAGTCCTTTACTGACAGGTTTACCAATTGTATCCTTATTTCTCCTGTATAGTCCACATCCACTACTCCAACATTAGTGGCAAGGCTATTCCAGCTAGCTAGTCCACTATGTGGTGCTATGTGAGCATAAGTATTCTCAGAGAGGCCTATGGCTATACCTGTTCCTATAAGACCTTGTCCTTGTATGTGGATAGTGATCTTCTCCATACTGTACATGTCATGACCTGCAGCTATCTGCGTTCCTTTTGTAGTTATTTTCACATTATTTCTTAATTTCTTGACCCTAACCTTATAGCTGGTTTGCTAATTCTTTTTGACTTGCCAGATCCGAACTTCTTAATCCTTTAAGATCTGTTCTCTTAGGTCTTTAGAAACTTGGCCTTCCAAATTTCCTTCTTTATTAATTGGTCATATCTGGCTTTTCAGATTTTACTTAATCACTAGTTCCTTTATTATCATATGTACTGATGGGGATTTGTCAAGGCATATTGCTTTGTATCTTTCACTATAGAAAGTGATTTCTCCTTTTCTACATTCAATTCTTGGACAATGATTTTTCCATCATCTCATCCCAAGGATCATTTTGTGTTTGACTAAGGTAGCCACTAGGAAAGTACATAACTCTTTGTGGTTTCCTATATCTATTTTTATATCTATTATATAGGTTATAGGTCCTACTCCTCACCCAATTCCATCTACGATATAGATATCTCTTGGTTTTTTGATTTTCCTGATAGTTATCTGACGATTCACAGTGAAATTGTAGTCTACGATGTCTTCAGTAGCCTTTGAGTTAATCATAATGTTCATTGTTATGTTTGTTTTCCCATTGTGAAGTTATACTTTAATCATTATAGTGTTTGATTCAAAGTCTAATATTTCTGTATTTTGTAGTACTGAGCTTAAATGTAATATACCAAGAGTTTTCTTTTTTGCTGTATTATCCTTCAGTCCAACTCTTCCTAGGGATTTTCCTTATTTAAAGTCTGCTCATCTTCTTTCTTAACATCCCTTTTCGGGATATGGACTGTTTTCACTTGCCAATTTCCTCCTAAATGTCCTTTCCTTTCATATTTAAAGTATCAGCCTTCTTTCCTTCATTGTTGATACTCTTCATTCAGCAATCATTGCAACCTTAGTTAATTGGTCAGATTTAGGTCTATTGGGTCTCCCTTTTCTTCTTGATTTAGAGGATTTGGTCTGAATGTACCATTCTGGTTCCTTAGCACTTCTTGTTGTTTAGGGCTTGCAGATTTCCCTTTGATATGTTCAATCATATTGATATGATTTTCCTTTTCTATGGTCTATTCTGCAAGGGCTTCAGGTGTCACTGACTTGACATTACTTCATGCAAAAGTATCTTGTAATACTAGTTTCATTCCTCTCAAAAAGAATCTTCCTAATGTATCTCGATCATATTCTGCCTCTATTCTCACCATCTGAACATTGTTCCTGGAGTCTGTCATGTTCCTATTACCCTGTTTCATTTTTTCAATGGTATTGCTTGTTCTTTCCTTGCTGTCCTTTTCTCTGAAATTAGTATTGAGAATTTTCTTGAATTCTTTTCATTCTTGCAGATCGTCTTGTACTTTTCCCTCGATGTGAGGTGCAATCCATGATGCAATTGAGTCCCTTGGTAGAGATTCAGTGTAATGTATTTTTTCTAAATTATGACCACCCTCATTCTACCCTATAGCCTTGAAGTATATTTTTACTTGTATTAGGTAACCTTTTAGTTTTTTCCTTCCTCCTGTGAATACTCCTGTTTCCTTAACCTTAGCTTTTTAAGTACTTCTTATTTCTCCTATCAGTGCCAGAAACTGTTCTTGGGTAAGGGTTATTATTCTCCCTGGTAGAGGCACTCTTGCTGCTGGAGGTATTCCTGCTGCTTGTCCTGACATTGTTTGGTCTTCCTTTTCTTCTGATGATGTAGATTCTTCCTTGATTCCTCTTCTGATGTGAGTGGACTAGCTGCTCTACCTCTCTCTGAGGTGGTCCTCAAGAGTGATTGTGCTACTTCAGATAATGCTAGTGAGTAGCCTTCATTATCCATTGTGTCATTGGGTATTACTTAAGATGCAAACAAATGTTAAGATCATCTATAGATCTCTCCTACTTATATCACACAATAGGTAATCACTATCTATTTCTTCTTAGCTATTCTCACAGAGTTCATACCAAATACTATTATACCTAATAGTATCTCTTTTTTCTTCCTATTAGTTACACTACACTGGTATTAAACTTAAGGTTATACTTTTATAATCTTAGGGACCTTGATTGTGAACTGTACAAAGTACTATCAGGTATCTTTCTTCCTATCTTATTGTTTATAAGATAGAGTTGTAAAATATATATCTGAACCTTATCAATATGTAAAGGAGTAGTAAAAAATATATTCATTATTCATAAAGTTATAAGTAGGAAATAACTTAAGTGATTGCATGAAGAACTAAGTACAATGTCATATCTTTCTCCTAATATAATTCTTCCTATAACTTGCTTACAAATCAATAACTATTATGAGTCATAACTGTAACTCATACATTTGTGTAACATAATAATTACATGACCTAAAATAGATCATGTGTGAAACTCACCTGACTTCTAAATAAGTCATGTGTGCAAAAATATCTTATAACTCAAATGAGTTATTGTGCAATCAAATTAAGTATAACAACTATGACTCTCAAGTACCAGTCCCATGTGAAACTCACATGACCTAATTATCATGTGTGTGAAACCCTGACAAATCTAGGACCTCATAATTATGAGTCATGTGAAAACCTTTTCCCATGCTAGGTTTTTAAAACAAAGTCCTAATATCTGATCTCCAGATTCTCTATTAAATCTCAATAAATGTTCTAACATCATTGTGACTATTAGTAAGCTATCTCTCATTTGTCTTAGAGATACTGTGTGCTTTGCCTATGATTATCCTAATGTCTACTAATGAAAACTTTGGTGCATCTTGCCTCGGCTAGAGTGTAATACCACAGTGGACAAAGAATAGGTGTCTAGATGTAACAACTCACTAGAGGGTGTCTTACAGTGAACTATTCTTACACCCAAACTGGAGACCCTGAGGTCACTGGGTAAGGGTAGTTTAGTTCACTATAGTGGGCATCTACGCATACATTAAGATAGTAGTATAAAAGGCGAGCTCCAGAAAGGTTTGTGTAATGAGGCCTGAGTTACCCTGACATCAGGCCTGAGTTGCCCTGACATGAGGCCTGGGTTACCCTGACAGGAGGTCTAGGTTACCCTGCCATAAGGTTCGAGTTACCCTGACATGGTACCCAAGTTACCTACCTAGCATATAGAGGTACTTACTTGGGGCAGGGGCAATCCTGCAAGGATTGGGCACTCCGGTAAAATCTAAAGGCAACAAACCTGATGGCATTTGGGGGGCTATAGGAGGAGCTATAGGGCTCTGAATGCCCCAGGATTTTACAGAGGTATTCCTAACACCCCCCTGCAGCCCCAGTGTAAGGACCGCACGTCATAGGCTTACGGTTGTTGAGTTGCTCCATTCCTTGGGGAAGGAACAGAGTGGAGGCACTCTTGTAACACCATATAGGTTGTCGCCGTCCGTCCCACCAGATGCTGTCCGTAGGATATATGAGAGGGCATAGGGTGTGTACCAGAAGAAGAGCTATCTTCTGGTACCATATATGAGTAGAACGGACGAGAACTGAAGGAGTTACTAAGGTAATACCACAAGGGTAGTCCAGAGCATCTTGGGTAGTCCCGGGGTGGCGCAGAAGATGTTGAAGCATCTCCGGGCAGCTGAATCGCACATAGGCACAACTCATGCCCAATTGCTGTAAGACTATTGGGGTTGTTTGACAACTCTAAGAGCATGATTCTTATCACAGTAGGGGTGCTTTCAGGGAGTTGATGTGGGTAGCGCCCACGAGGTGAATCACCAAGGTACCCTACCAGGGGAGCTGAGTAGACTTTCCTATCAGGTAAAGACCTGTTTAGAATGAAGTAGAAGGTTCAGCTCGATGATAAGAGCTATGTCTACTAAAGGCTTGCATAGATGAAATTCATATGGGTATGAGAGTTCATGAATGGTATATCTCCTCAGTTGCATGATAGTTCACCACTAGTATGTCAATGATATGAAGAGTTTTTCTCCTGCGGTCACATTAGAGATACAGTGCTGAAACACTTGATGTCAGAAGGAGATTTAGCCAGAGCAGACCAACATCCACAAAGGAATAATGTCCTGGGTGTTGTATGTTAGCCAGCCCCGAGGAGATACATGTGCTCATGGAAAGGTTAGAGTAGTGATGGCTGGGAACTGGCAGTATATGATATTCTACTTGAACTATATGCGAGTCCCACTCTACTCTGGCAATTAACTACCTCTCAACAAACTTACTGAGTGAAGCTGCAGCTTAACGATATTACATTTTACTGTTTTGATTCTTCTTTACTCTACTGTTGATTATTGCTTTTCATCTTTGAGTCACTTCAGTGTAGTCACAAACTTGGGATCCATCTTCCCTTAGGGTACCCCCATTACACTAGATTTAAACTTTTTCAATATTTAAACACTTGTGGATATACTAACATTGTACTTATTAATATAGTTAATGATTTCAAGAGTGCCAGGAGCCTTTCCACAACACAGCCCTGGTGAGGGTCACATAGATACTAGCTATATGTCTGTATGCAAACATACTGCTGGCAACTGGTATGGTTCCTGAAGTGGTCTGTACTAGTCTATTACAATTTGGGACTATTGTAAATCTTGGGTTCTTGGAACAATAGAACCTACATTTTGGGTTTCAGTCATAGTTCAACCCAAGCAGTCAATATATGCTAGAATATTTAGGAAGAGGTACAATAAGGTCAGGCTAGAACATCTGTATTCAATCAATTCTGAATATATGTTCTTGAGTGAGAGATTCCAGATCTTCTTCCAACAATCTACCACATCAGAGACATCAACATGATCTCTCTTCAGAATTTGATATTAGTAACTATGCTGAGTAATGTACATATTATATTTAAATATTTCATGATATTGACAGAGGAATCACATTCCCAATCTTGAGAAGAATCAAGGTTCAAAAGTATCCCTAGGATTGAGAGCTCTTACATATAGCTGTGTAGGATCTGTCTTGTAGCATTATTGTTAGTTGAATGAGCAGCAAACAATATTTCTGCCTTATGTATGACATATATATCTGTATATATATCCTGGTATTGCTAGCTCTCCCTATTCTTCTGTCACCTCAGCAATTATTTAGACTTTCTAAAGCCTTCTACTAGCTTGAAGGAGTTCACCATATACTTACAATTACTATTGATTCTATGCTTTAATCTTAGATTCTATCCTAGATACTATTAGATATATGTGAAAGATGAAAGACTCTCAGTGCCTTTTGATATTTCTCTATAAATTTTAGTAAACATTATATAACCCCTTTAGACTTAATCTAGTCTGGAATATCCCTCACTAAGTTCTGTAAGTCCCTCTCCCATAGCTCATTCCACTAAATCTGAGATCTCAAGATTGGACTATATATTGATATGACTGCTTGCAAGATTAAATTATGCAAAAACTACTCATGCTTTATTCATATAGAGGGGCTATATTATTTTAATCCTAATCTATTACACTTACTTCATGATCACAGTATAATGACCCAGCTATGAGTATCTTATAGTAACTGTCTTTACAGCTATGCAAGAGACTAAGACATTTACAGGTAAGGATGGGTAGGTTAATAGGTGAAGAACTAATCAAATATTATACAGTTATAGTATTTGGAGACAGAGAAAGGTCTTGTGTAACAATAGTTTGTGAAATAGACTAATAAGTCCAAGTTACCCAATGTTAGGAAAAGAGCAAAGGCTCTTTTGGTAGGGGACTGGGGTGGAGGCATTGGGAACCTTTAGTAAATTGAATGACTGCAATCAAGAGAGCCTCAACTGAGTACAGGGAGAGCTACAGAGCTACAATAGCTACAAGGATTTACAAGAGTGTCTTCAATACCTCCCCTGTAGCCTCTGTATAGGCACTGCATATCATGTCTTTACAGCTGTTAAGTTACTCCTTTACTACTGAATGAGATTAATTGATAGCCTCACTGTAATACCCTATATGCTGTCACTATCTGGCCAGCTAGATGCTGTCCTATGAATATCTGACAGGGTGTTGGTATTCATCGAGTGAAGTGTTAGCTCCAGATATTAATATGTGCAAATCAAACCAAAACTGAAGATGCTGCTCAGGTAATACTGAAGGGGAAGTTTGGAGACTGCATTGTTGTCCTATATTACATACAATATATAATAGCATCTCTGTGTAGGTGAATACCCTGAACCACTACCAGTCCCAATCACTTTAAGAATACTGAGGAGTATTAGGCAACTCACAATCCATCATTCTTGTCATAGTAGAGATACCTTTAGGGAGTTGGCAGTAGGTAGTGCCCCCTATACTAATCAACAATAAACCTCATAGGTGGAGTTGAGTAGTTATTCCTATCAAGTAAAGCCTTGTATAGAAAGATGTAGAACTTTTCACTTGATCATGAGAACTATGTCTGTGACAGACTGGCAGAGATGAAATGTATATGTATATGTAAGTTGATTATAGGTATATCTTCATAGTTCCATCATGGTTCACCAAAGACATGTTAATGATATGATCAGTTTTTCTCCTACAGTTAAATTGTAGATGGAACACTTGAAATACTTGGCCTGGGAAGAAGATTTAGCTAGAGGAGTCTCACATCTATAATGATTAATATCCAAAATAGTGTGTATTGACCAATTCTCTTGAGAAGAGTGTACTTGCAAATAATTAACTTAGTGATAGGTGGGAATAAGCTGTATATAATATTTTACTTAAACTCACTCTACTCCCATAATCAACAAACTTCTTAGAAACCTGAATCGAGTGAAGCTTTAAAGCTTTATGATATTAAGTTTTACTAAGTTGATTTTTCTATTTAAAATTATTATTTGTTGATGTTTTCATCATACTTCCAGTCTTCTATGTAGTTGCAATCATAGGATCTATCTTCCTTTAGGGTACCCATGTTATACTATATGGTTAAGCTACTCACTTTTCTCTCTTGAGAATTATTGTTTGCCTTTGCCTTATCTTAGTGACATTTTTCAGCACTGGTAGCATGTCTGGTCCAAGTAGCTCATGGTAGAAGTAAATATGTCTTTTGAAGTAGCTATCTTATATTTGTAACAACAATCTAGTTCACCTTGTCCTTACTGCCTTCTCTTCAATGCTTTTTTAAACCTATGAGGTTTGGGTAGGGGGTTATTAATACAGTTGATTGACTCAGCACCACTTATAGTACCTGAAAAATATAAGAAAATAGTTGTTAAGGACTCTAAAGCTCTGATAACTTCCATTACCTGAAAGCTAACTATGGAATAATGTATAGTTCTACTAGAATCTGAGGAGATGACTTTTTAGCAGTTTACTCATGAAATCCTCAAACCTTATATCCTGGGAGAAGTAGGTATAAGATTCCATAACACTCCATACCAGCTAGAATAGTTTGTTATGCAGAAACACTCTCATTTGGAATAAAAAAATTGGGTATAGCAATGCAATGGATATAACAAGTACAGAAAGCCTATAATGGCAAGTTTATATCAGTATCAGTCTTGAAGAAGCCACTTTGAGTACCAGAAATAGCTATAGAAGACTGGGTCAAGATTGACTCAAATAATAATATACCTATAGAAGAAGCCCTCCTCTTCCTCCTGTTCAGTGAAGGCCACAAAGTATTATTTTTTACCTGATAGTAGAAATGGATATTACTAAGTGGAGACTATATCTCACTCCATAGGTCAGAGAAGAATTAGGAATTGGCTTCTAATTAGTTGCTAGTATATTTAGTTGGCCATGCTGTCATACAATATCTCCAGATGAGGACAGAGTCCTAACAGGTTATGAGGGACTGCACAGGGGAGAAGAATAGAGAAAGGCAAAGGACCTACAAGTCATAAGTGAATAATAAGGGTTCTAACCTCTCCAACCACTAGCTAGGAAGCTGAATGACTATATGCCGTAGCAATGGCAATCTCACTACCAGCAACATTACAAAATTAGGTAATGAACTGTGCTTAGGTATTGCTACCTACTCTGGTAAAGCGTGTAGGTAAGGTTAAATAGGCAAATTTCTAGAGGCATTATAGCAGTGTCAGTAAAGATATCATCGTGCACCCATTGCATACTGGGCATCTGATGCACAAGATGTCCATAACAATAACTAATAACTAGAATATGTTGTCAAACTAATGTCATGTCCTAATGATGTATTGTGCACTTGGCACATCCTGACAGTATTTAGACATGGACCCCTATACTATATGTATCCTGATAATATCAGATTCTGCATTTTTGCATCCTAACAATGTCTGATTCTTGGGTATTCCATCCTAACAATGTGTAATACTTCAGTGTTGCATCCTAATTCCATCTGATTCTAGCCTGTTGTGTCTGGATACTACTTGATGCACAGCTTTTTCATTATGGTAATGGCAAATTTTGCCATCATCTACTCTGACTTCACATGCTTGCCTATATGTATTAGGATTCTATGATACTCACAATATGTACCCTACTATTGCCTATCATGAGGCTTTTCTATCCATATTCTTTCTACATAATACTCCTCTCATTTGGAAATCTTCCTATATATCTGATATATCTAGATTTCACCTCACTCAGAATATCTCATCTTGATACTGTTTCATGTCTGGACCTCCTCAGGATGCCTTCTGAAGTATACTGAATTACCCTGGATAGTGTTTGTATATTATACCCAGTATTGTCTATTCTTCCTAACTTCCTCCTGATATCTAATATACTACATTGTGATCACCCTCACACCCTTCAGATAGCTGCTTTTCATAGGTTCTATGATGAATATTGCCTTGATTATTGCTTTATACTATGTTCTTTAGCTTCTATTGTAGTACCATCATAGTAAGCTAAATTAAATCTATGACTCATAAACTTTACATGTTCTAAATTCTCCTTAATAACCTGTAATGACAGTCCCACCCCCCCAACCTACTCATCATTGTCCAGCTTATAATGATATCCCTACTGGTACTACTTGCCCTTCCTGAGAAGACATAAATCTCAATGAGACCACTCCAGATACAGAAAAGATTGTCCCTCTATCTACTATTAATTCTACAGTTAGATTCTGTGAATCATCTGGACTGAGAAGATCTAAATCTTGTAACTGAAGCTCCCAAGCTAACAATGTCTGGCTTATATCAAGCTAGTTGTCTGTTTCCAGTGACAGATACCAATGTCCCTCATGTCCTACTAGGTTCAAGTTACTGTAATTACTGTATTCTAGTATAACCTGTATAGAAGTACCAGTATGGTTAGATATCTGACTCTTGAGCTCAGTGCTTTCAACTTCCTAATTATTATGATATCCTTCACTGTAGTCCTGCTGGATCCTGTGAACTTACCTAACCCTCTCATTGATTGTTGCTTCAATATTTTGTACAATCATATCCAGCATCCTGTGTACATACTTACCTCAAACTTCTTTTTGCCAGTCAAAAAGGTCTCGTGTGTTTGGTAACAGGTTAGGCACTTTGGCCATAAGTGAATAGTTAGATAATTCACAGACTCACCCCTAGCTACCTGAGACTTGAAGTCCCAAGGCTCCTAATATATTCCTATTTACCATGTATGAAGTGTATGGTAGATTATAGTGCACATCAGGCAGATAATCATAGTACTATCAATATGCACAAGAAATCCAGGATCTACAATACCTTATATCTTCTTCCCTACAAGGTACTTACAGAAAATAGCTAAAGAAATCTCTTGCATAAGGAATCATGATGTCAGCCCCTGAGTTAATGTACCCTATAGTGAGTCAAAACACACAGTGACATAAAACTGCTGGTTACTAGTACTATACTTGAGAACAAAAACTAGTTTTCTGGATAACACAACTAACAGGAGTTGGTCTCATCAGGTAGAAATCTATTGAAATTAAAACCATTAATCAGTATCTGAACCAGAATAAATCAACTATCTTTCAATCAGTTCTCTTAATTCTCTTGCACAAAAGGTTACCTCAGACTATTGGCTGAAATTCACAACTAATGAATGGATTAAACTCATCGTGGCAAATGTGAGTAATACGCTGAACAATGAAAACAGCCATATCCCTACCTACTAACAGCTAAGCGAAGATTAAAAAGTCCCCAAATCAACTCTTTGGTATTGTGATTATGGCCAAATACCCACAAGTGAATTGGATGAGTGAAAACAATACTTAATTTCTAGCAAAGAGAAAGCACTTGTAAATTGGTATATACTTTATTATGTTATATAGTTTATCAATAAAAAGATGTAAAAGAAATTTAGATAGCTGAATAAACTTAAGGTGTCTTAAAATGCAAGGTTATTGCTTTCCACCTGGAATTTCTTTGATGAAAGAAATAGCCAGTACTTGTGTAGTAAAAGGGACCCCAAAAAAGCCAAATCAATTGGCTATAATTGGCATCCTTCATTTTTGAACTGCCATCCTCAATTGGGGATAAAGTATAGTTGACAAATTGAACATGTATGACTAGAGGTACGGTACAGCTAGATTACTTCACATTTTTGAATTTCTTTGAATAAGTATGTATCAATATTGAGAAGAATAAATTGATAAATATTCTAGCAAATATAAGCAGTTGGCAGCACCAATAGTAAAATATGATATTGTTTCAAAGAATGTTTCCAACTTAGATGAGATCGGCTACTTTATGAGATTCATACAATCCTGTTGAGTAATCTATGGTAAAGATTCATGACAGCAGAATGGTGCTCTACATAGTATTGATGGAGGAACAGAAATAGTAACTGTTATAGAGAGCATCTAGGTAGATGGATCTAAAGTATTGCCTATGATGATCTTTAAAGTGGACAGTATTTTGAATGATTGGATGGAAAACTCTCATCTTTTAATACCAGATGGAGTCCTGGTTAGCTATTCTGAGAATGGTTAGATAGATAGAAGAAAGAGTCTTCAATACCTCCAGTACTTCTCTGGACTGAATACTCCAATAGCAGTCAAAGCAAATTGTGGGACCGAATACCAAATGCTTTGATGTGATGGACATTCCTCATATATTACCTAGGAATTTCTCCTCGATTACCTCCAAAACTATATTGCTCCATTTCACTTACCTGTACATACAATATATAAGTTACAGTTACTTAATGTTACTGCATTTAGTCCATTATAGTGGAAGTGGAGCGATATAGTATGGCAAAGATTTCAATAGGGTAATCATACAGTCAAGAAGGAGAGCTTTAGGCAGATTTTACAGTAGACATGAGTAGTAGGACAATAAAAAAAAAATATATTGAGTAGATTTGAAGCTACAGGCATTTATCCTCTCAATTCACAAAAGGTTCTCCAGATGCTTCCTGGCTATGACTCCTATCAGCTGACTACTGAACAGCCCTGCAATCTATCCCCACTTGAAGGTAGTAGAGCTAGGTAGCTGCCTAGCTCAGGACTTAGAACTCCAAAAACTGAGTCTGCAATTACCTTATTAGCAGTATTTGTAGAGAGTAGTAGATACTGAAATATACCGCACTCCTATGATACTAATACTGCCATTTACTTGCTTGCTCATGTAGCATCATTTTACTGTTCTAAGCTTAACTTACATGATGAAGCCAAATAGAAAACATGACAATACATAATGGAAGAACGTCTTAATTCTGGTCATAAGGGAAGAAAAAGAATGAGGGTAGATAACTCAGCTTATTTCTGCTGATGATGTTAAGAAAGTGTTTCAAGTAAACTACAGTAGCCAACAAAAGGCATCAAAAACTAGTTTGCACTACTATATATAATTGTACTCAAGTGGTCAAAAGAAATTACAGAAGTATTCAGTAAGTTAAAGCAATAGTAAGAGAGGGGAAAAAATGAGGAAGGACTCAGAGCTGAAGTGTATAAACTTGTTGTTTGACTGGATGTGAAACTAAAAGGGTTGCAAGAAAAGGTTGAAAAGTATGAAAAATTGATGAAAGAAAAGAAACAACAGTATCTGAAGTTGGAAAAGGAAGAGAGAAATACTTTGGAAGGACTAGAAAATTTAGATGTCAAATATGAGGAAGAAGAGAAGGAAAGGGAAGAGCATATTAGTCTTGAGGTTAACAATGATGAAAGATCATGAGAATACCAATTAATGATAATTGACTATCATGAAAACTTACTTGAAAGTAAGCATTATTGATCAATACTCTACCAAGCTAGATTGTTTCGTATCATGATATGTTTTAGCTCATGATGAAGTACATTATGTCCAATTATGGTAAGTAGTAGTCACTATATAGTAGGTATCTGATGGAGACAAACATCATACCCTCTTAGGTTATACATAAACCTGTCCTATTCTAGCAGATAATTGACTATGTGTACCATTGCTGTGGGATCATCTGACAGATTGTCTGACTCCAGAATCTGTTTTTTCAACTTATGTACAAACTGAGACTGTACTACAGAGTATTTTTGGTATATCTTTCAAGGTGAGTATTGGATTCTGCATTGTATTATATCTACCTAAATCCAGTTGCCAAACTTATGTACTGCTCTAAGGGTGTGATGTTTTGGGCATTTACAATACTAGCAAGCACAGCATCCCAAACCTTTTGCACCTAAGCTATCATAGCAACAATATTTAGGAGTAGCTGCTCAAACAAGAGATACTGTAGAATCAGAGTCTTTGCATCATCTAATATGGACCTTTCTGCACCTATTACTATATTTTGCGCAAAGGGCAGATCTGTACAAGAGATCAGGGGAACAGATGCCGAACCATGATTGCTACCCAGTGGGGACAATTACCATCCATGACTTGATGATAGAAATATTGAAGGACTGTAGGCTCTCCACTGAATTATATGTCCAAGATCTACAGTCTTCCACGGAGCAGGACCTATCTCCTGAGACCCTGATATAGTCATAATAGATATGACTCTTTGCTAATTATCTCCTGTTCTGTTGGTTATTTATGACCAATGATTACACCCTGATGTAGGGCCATCAATGTTACAAACCTAGCATGGAAAAGGGTTTTCACATGACTCGTAGTTGTGAGGTCATAGGTTTGTAATAGTTTCACACAGATGACCAGTTAGGTCATGTGAGTTGCACACATGACCTGCACTTGCGAGTCATAGTCATTATATTTGATTTAATTGCGCAATAACTCATTTGAGTTATATGATTGTTTTGGGCACATGACTTAGTTAGAGTCATGTGAGTTTTGCACATGACCAATTTATGGTCATGTGGTTATTTTGTTACGTGAAGTGTATGAGTCACAATTATGACTCATAATAAGTTATTGATTAGTAAGTGGGTTGTGGGAAGGACTATATAAGCAGGAGGATATGACATTGTAGTTAGTTCTTCATGCAACTACCTAAGTTATTTCCTAACATATAACTTTACAATTTATGAATATATAATACCTTTACTCTCTTTAATTAAAGAAGCCCGAAGATATCTTCCTTATAGGATCAGGGAGAAGTGAACGAAAGAACTTAGTACTAGGAAGACTAAGTAAGAACAAAAATGAATGTAAGGACTTAGCCTGAGGAAGGTTGAGTAGGAATTAACAAATACGACTCTGAGTATTTATTCCCCAATTTAGAAGGGTTACAATAACCTGATTAGATCATTGCCTGTTGCACAGTTATATAATAGGAGTGATCTATTAGGCCATCCTAATAATCAACAACCATCAGCAAAGATATTATCTTGTGCCCTGTGCATCCTGTGTATCTGAAACACAGGGTGCCTGTAACAATAACCATAAACCAGGATGTGCTGTCAAACTGACATCACATCCTGGCGTCGAGTCATGGACTTATTGAGTCCTGATGGTATCTGGACATGGACCCCTATACTAGGTGTACCCTGACAACATCTAATTCTGCACTCTTGCATCCCAACAACAACTGATCCTCGTGTGTTGCATCATAACAATGTCTGATTCTCAGGTGTGGCATGCTAATACCATCAGATGCTAGCCTGTTGCATCCAGATGCTACTTCATCCTAAGCTCTTACATTGTAGTGATACCTAATTCTGCCATCTTCTACCCTGATGTGGCATCCTCGACAGTGTGCATTAGGATTCCATGATACTCACAATGCACACCCTGGCACCACCCATCATCAGGCATTTCCATGCAGATTCTTTGGATGTGATACTCCTCTTGTCTGGATCCCTGCCTTCATACATGATGCATCCAGATTTCCCCGTGACTGTAACATCTCATCTTGATACTACTAATTCATGTCTGGACCTCCTCAGGATTCCTTCCGAAGGGTAGTCAATTAACCCTGATGCCATCTGCAAATTGTACCCAGTATTGTCCAATCTTCCCAACTTCCTCCTGATATCCATTATACTATATTGTGATTGCCCTGACACCCATCAGATGGCTGCCTTTCATAGGTTCTATAATGAATATTGTCCTGATTATTTCTTTGTACTATGTCCTTCAGTTTCTATTTTAGTGTTGTTATAGTAAGCTAAATTAAATAGATTACTTATAATCTTTACATGTTCTTAATTCCCCTTAATCACCCTCAGTGATGGTCCCACCCCCTCCACTTGTCATTGTCCAACTTACGATGACATCCCCACTGGAACTGCTTGCCCTTCCTGGGAATCCTCAAGGCTCAATGAGACCCCACAAGATAGAGAAGTGATCGTCACTCTGTCTGGCATTGGTCCTACAGTGAGATCATGTGAGTCATCTAGACTCAGAGGATCTGAATCTTGTAACTGAAGGTCCTGGGCTACCGATGTCTGGCTCAAGTCAAACCAGGCTCATTTTCCAGTGACAGATTCCAACGTTCCTGATGTCCTACTAGGTCTAAGTTCCAGTAATTACTATGTCGTGGTACAGGCTGTGTAGAAGTGTTATTGGATATCTGACTCTTGAGCACAGCACTTATGACTTCCCAATCATTGTCGTATCCTTCATGGCGGTTCCGCTATACCCTGTGAACTTGCCCAACCCTCTTATCAGTTGTTTCTCAAATATTTTGGACAATCATATCCTGGATCCTGTTTGGGCACTTACACCAAGTTTCTTTTTGTCAGTCAAAAAGGTCTTATGTTTGGTGACAGGTTAGCCATCTTGGTCACAAATGAACAGTTGGATGATTGAGTGACTCACCCTTGGCTGCCCCAGGCTTGAAGTCCCTAGGCTCCTGATATATCCCTGTTTGCCATAGACACAGTGTATGGCAGATTATTGTGCATGTTAAGCAGATTATAGTACCATTGATGTGTGGAAGAAACCCGAATCTACAATACCTTGCATCTTCTTCCCTGCAAAATACTTACCAAAAATTACCTCAAGAATCTAGGGTGCAAGGAATTGTAATGTCAAGCCCTAGGTTATGTCTAATTATGGTCTGTAGTAGTCACTATGTGGTAGATGTCTACAGGAGACAAACATCGTACCCTCTCAGATCACACATAAACCCATCGCATTCCAACAGTTAATCGACTTTACGTACCATAGCTGTGGGACCATCCAGCTAACTGTATAACTCCACAATCAATTTCTTCATCTCAGGTACAAACAGGGATTGTACTCCAAAGTGATTTTGGCATATCTTTCTAGGTTACTATTGCATTGTGCATTGCATCATATATGCCTGAGTCTATTTATCAAACTTATGCACTGCTCTGAGGGTTCGATGTTTTTGGCATCCACAATATTAGCAAGTATGGCATCCCAACCTTTGTGCAGCAGGGCAGTTAGAGCAACAATATTTCAGAGTGGGTGCTAAAACAGGGTGTACCATAGAATCAGAGTCTTCACATCATCTAATATGGTACTTGCTGCACTTGTCACTATATTTCACTGAGAGTAAGGAGCTGGACTAGAGATCAGGGTAGCAGATGCAGGACCATGCAGGCTACCGAGTGGGGGTGATAACTATGCATTACTCGATGATGAAAACATTGCTGGACATTAGGCTGTCTGCTGAATTATGTGTCCAAGATCCATGGTCATATGCTGAGAAGGACCTATCTCCTGAGACCCTGATGGAGTCAAAATGCATATAGTTCTAACCCGATTGTCTCCCTTTCTGGTAGATACTTGTAAGCCATGATCCTGTCTTGATCTTGGGCCATCAGCAATATTGATGCCTTTTCTATCAGGTTCGGTGTCTGATTCTGTTTCATCTGGTCTGTGTGAGATTTGGTACTCATCACTATTACCATCTAATAGATGCACTGTTTGACTATTTAGTTGATCATTGGGTTCAGTTTTGGGTTCTGCATAGGCCATAGTCAGCATTTCACCCTTCCATGAGCACTTCAGTGGTATTCCTAGTATGCTTGCAATCGAGGTCAGAGAAGAATTCCGAGTTGAGGACACATCATGAGATTCGTTTTGATGCATTCATGATCTCCCTTTTCCGGATCCCATAGTACTGAGTTGCACATTACATCTACCTCTATATAGATTGCTGACTTAGGGTGCTGGCTGACTGTGTGTATTGGCCTGTTCCGGATTCATAGTGTAATAGGTTAGTGAATATTAGGTGTTAGGATTTAGGACATAAGAAAATTGTGGGTATCTCAAGCATAGTTTGGTGAAGATAAGAAGTTTTTATATTTTTCTTGTATTCTGTATGATGCATTGGGTCTTATACATTAGGAGTGCCTGTGGGGGGGGGGGTGCCAGTTCACTGACTATCACTCGTTATTAAAGTAAAATATTTGGCCACAAAGAGGTGTTTTGAGAGTGTTTAACATTATGTTCATAATAATCTAAGCATTCTCAACAATGATTGGACTCAAGAGTCTGGCATGAAAAAATTAGACGAAATGAAGGAGTTGCTAATGGAGAAGGTGTAACAAATTCTAGTGTAAAAATGTCCTGTTTAGTGAATCCAACTCCTCACGAAGTTCTGGCCTTAACGAACTAGCACTAGCAATATCTAAAATAGTCTATGGCCATTGAGTCCAGACTGCTAAACACCTGAGAGGCTGAATTCAAGCAATGTGACCTACTCAGACATGAACCTTAGTGATGAGATAGACAGAGGTTGTAGTCTAGCTATTCTGTACCAACTTCAAACTGCCATCAATCGCATCACTAATGTCCATACCCTAGTAAACATTCAGCTCAGATGATCGGTGAATGCTAGGCCGGTTAATGACAGACAATGTGAGATACACCAAATTGAGAAAACTTCAGGGGCCAAAGTAAGAAGCCTTGGTGGTACCACAATTATCACATACCAGACACTCAAGATCAGAAAGGCTAGCAAGGAGATACTCAAGTAAGCATGTCAAATGGTTTTTTATTACTAGCTACCAACTACTAGCTAAGAAATACTAACAAACAAAGCTAAGCTAATATATAGTAAAAAGAAAAGAAGAAAAAGGGGGAAAGCTACAAAAGAGAAATGGGAAAAGTTACACAAGAAAATGAATGATCATTTTCACACCTTCCGGTTTCTAGTTCCACACAGGGGTACACAGGGAGACATGGGAGCCAGAAGAATAGTTGCAGGACTCAGGTGGTAGAGTCAGCCACATCAGAAGCCAGGAGCACAGAGGGGGTCACAGGAGCCGGAAGAACTAGGTGTGAGGGAGCTACTCATGGCCCCATCTTACCAACCAAAATGGGCTACCTAGCTAGCAGTCGTGATAAATTCCACCATCTAGGACTAATCTGGGACAAGCTCAAGCATTGCTCAGAGCTTGTCTTTCATTGACAGCCAGGTAGAAGGCTCAGGGTCACCAGAGGAAGCGGTGTCTCAGCACCTGGGGGGAGGATGGCTCAATGGGCCCGGTTCCTCATCCAGTTCTTCATCTAATTCCCCATCATATGTTCATGGTTAGCTCAGTATGTATCCTGATGGTAGCTGAAATGGGTTTAGGGTTAGAAACTCATATCCTCGTCACAATGGCTCCATCACCAGAATCCTCCTCATCCTTGTCCTCCTCATCCTCCTCTATCTTGTCCTCCACCTCCTTATCCTTATCCTCCTCCTTCTTGTCCTCCTTGTCCTCCTCATCCTCCTCCTCCTTTTCCTCCTCCTACTCCTCCCCCTGCACCTCCTCATCCTCCCCCACCTGAACCTCATCTTCCTCCTCCTCTTCCCTGCCATCCACCTCCTCCCCATCCTCTTCCTGCACAGCCCCCCCAATATCTCTGGCCTCCCCACAGCTATCTCAGACCTTGCAGTTGAAGAAGGGATATCTACCATTGCCAGGCTCAGGGGTCTGGTCGTTGTCCTCTCCCTCATTTGGGTGAAGCTCCAGGACAATGAGGTCCAGTAAATAGTTGCCATTATTGGCAAGCAGTCACACCTAGATGTCCTTATCTTCATACAGAAACATGAGTTCCCGCAGTGGGAGAGGATCAGAGGGCACCCAACGAAGTAACATGGTGCTCTCACCAGTCACCCAGATCAGATATTGGGAGCACTCAATGGACCCCTGTAAATGCAAGCCTTTGACTACTTCGAGTATATTGCTCATACTTGGTGATGCCATGACCCCTCAGGCAATTCCCTGGTCCAAGTCAGTGGTACACCAGGGGTGGCCAAGGAATAGATACCCAACTTCAGGGGTACCTATCCAGTAAACAATGTGGATCCATATTGCCCGTAGGCAATAAGCTGTGGCCCCATCAGATTGAGCCACTGATGAAATGTGTTAGTACAAGGATAACGCATGATGGATTGGGGAGAACACTTACTCAGAGGACCCTTGAGCTGATAAACCTTCCTCACCTCCACCAGGCGATGCCCATTCGACCACCAAAGATTCTTGGCTGTGTCCAAGACTAATCCCCTTAGATAGCAATCAACTTCCTCGATATCGTCGACCTGGTACTTGTCTCTAACAAGCTCGATTTGTGCCATGATGGAGGGAAGAGCACAAGTAAAAATTACTACTGACCCCAATTTGGAGTCCATCATGTAGCAGTTGTCCAAGAAGGATACTTTCAGGTAGGCCCAGACTTCCTCATGAGATGTATTGTGTGTAGACAAAATTAACCAAAGAATGACAACAACAACAAACACACAATTTGCCCTCTGATGACAACCTCCATATATTCAACCACCCCAATATCAACCAAAAAAAATTAAAGAAATTAAAAGAAATAGATAACAGTAATCAGAACTTAGTATACCATCCATCAGCCTTAATAATTGCTTCTACCCTATCCATCATAGATCCTGTCAGAGTATCAAAAACCTTTGAATCAAGAAGTTCCCAACAATGAGTTATTGTCTCTTCAATTATCTTTTTGACCACATGCTCAGGGCCCTTCATGAGATGAAGATCAGGATAGTGCTTAGAAAGCTTATCCTTAATTAGTGACCATATATTTTCAATTGGATTGAGATCTGGTGAATAGGGGGGAATTTCCAGCATTGTAATTCCATGCTCTCTGAGCTATCTCATGAAGGGCAAGTGAGTTTTAGTATTGTCAATGATTAAAAAGACCTCCTCCTCTTCAGACTCTTTCTTAATATCCTCCCATATGTCTATAAAGTTATATTGATCATAAACCTCAATAATTGACTTTGCAGTAATCCCAACACCAGCAGAAGAAGGATCAGGAAAAACCGGAAGGAAATAATCATACTTTTGGCCATAAAGAAACCCAGTCATCATTTCACTAACCTTTCTCTCTCCCCTCCTAGGAGTTTCCTCAACACAGTCTTTATTTCACTTCTCTTTAGGATATCTAAATATCCACTTTCTCCTTCTCCCTCCTCCTCTCTCAATAGTCACCTCATCTTCCCACATTGTCTTCCTTCTCCACATATTTTTTGTTCAATGCCTATGAGCAAATACCCATTTCAATCTCTTCTCAGCAAGACTCTCATCAAGATGTATGCTCTCTTGTGCCAACTGTTTTTTAAGATTTTTTGCAGAGAGTCTGCACTTTATTGTCTTCTCAGAGACATCGGTGCAATTTTCTTGGCAATGTCATGATAGCTGTTATCTCGATTTTTGAGGGCTTCCTCAACCATAGCTTTATCCTGAGCCTTAGAAGTCTTAGGATGTCTTCCTCTGCCCTCATTCTCCTCCCCCTCTTGATCTCCCTTTTTAACTGTATTATGAACAGTATTAAGAGAGATGTTGAGTTGGTGGGAAATATCTGTCAAGGGCATGCCACCTTCATGCAAGCAACACACTCTCCCTCTTTTCTATTGACTGTGATGCTTAGAAGGAATAGGTCTTTTGGGGTGGCTGTGAAGAATAGGAGCCAATATTTCTTAGAATCAAAAAAGAGAAGGTATTATGAGGGAACAGTTGGGTGGAAATGATTTTTGTGGGGGGGGTTTGTTGTATGAGGGTGGCTAGACATGATGGTTACCACTCTGGCCGGCAATTTTGGTTAATTTTGTCCACGCACAATACTGACTTGAGGCAGGGGGTGATCCTGTAAGGATTAGGCACAACAGTAAAATCTAAAGGCAACAAACCTGGTAGCTTTTGAGGGGCTATAGGAGGAGCTACAGGGCTCCAAATACCCCAGAATTTTACAGAGGTATTCCTAACACCCCCCTGCGGCCCCAGTGTAAGGACGGCACGTCATGGGCTAACAGTTGTTGAGTTGCTCCACTCCTTAGAAAAGGAAATGAGTGGCAGCACTCTTGTAACACCATATAGGTTGTCACTGTCTGTCCAACCGGATGCTATCCATAGGATATATAAGAGGGCATATGGTGTGCCACAGAGGAAAAGCTATCTTCTGGTACCAGATATGTGTAAAACGGGCAAGCACTGAAGGAGTTGCTCAGGTCATACTGGAAGGGTAGTCCAGAGCCTCCCGGGTAGTCCTAGGGTGGCCCAGAAGATGTTGAAGCATCTCCGAGCAGGTGAATTGCACATAGACACAACTTGTGTCCAATTGCTGTAAGACTATTGCGGTTGTTTGAGAAATCTAAAAGCATGATTATTATCAGGGTAGGGGTACCTTCAGTAAGTTGACTGTAGGTAGCTCCCACCAGGCCAATCAACAAGGTACCTCAAGGGGGGAGCCGAGTAGACTTGCCTATCAAGCAAAGACTTGACTAGAATGAAGTAGAAGGTTCAGCTTGATCATGGGAGCTTTGGCTACTAAAGGCTTGCATAGATGAAATGCATATGAGTATAAGAGTTTGTAAATGGTATATCTCCTCAGTTGCATGATAGTTCACCACTAGCATGTCAACAATATGAAGAGTTTTTCTCATGCAGTCACATCAGAGATGCAGCACTGAAACACTTAATGTTGAAAGGAGATTTAGCCTGAGCAGACCAACATCTATAAAGGAATAATGTCCTGAGTAGTATGTGTTGGCCAACTAGGAGGAGATGGGTATGCTCATGATTAAGTTAGAGTAGTGATGGGTGGGAACTGGCAGCATATGATATTCTACTTAAGCTATATGTGAGTCCCACTCTACTCTGGCAATCAACTACCTCTCGAGAAACTTACTGAGTGAAGCTGTGACTTAATGATATTAAGTTTTACTGTTTTGATTCTCCTTTACTCTACTGTTGATTACCTCTTTTGATCTTTGAGTCACTTCAGTGCAGTCATGACCTTGGGTTCCATCTTCCCTTAGGGTACGCCCATTACACAAAAATATGCAAATGAAAAGGACCTTAAAAAGGTTGAGCCCCAAGCTCTATAGGCCATTCAAAGTATTAGAAAAGAGGGGCGACCAAGCCTACAAACTCCAAATACCTGACTGGTGGAAAATCTATCCAGTATTTCATGTGGTGCTGCTTGAGCCCTACCAAGTTTCTATTCGGCCTGGACTGGCACAGCCATCCTGTGACCCCACAGAAATCGAGGGTGATTTAGAGTGGGAAGTGGAGAGAATTTTGAGGAGCAAAATAATCTCCTATACAAGAAGAGTTATAGGATGAAATAAAGTCCTCTGAGAGCTCAGATATTTTTTGACATGGAAAGGCTGTTCTGAAGATGGGAATACCTGGGAACTGCCAGAGCACCTGGACTGTGCTGTGGAATTGTTGAAAGAATTTTATAGGTTGAACACTGAAATGCCAGGTGGAGTAGGATTGGAGTAATATGGCAAGGTTTTCTTTACATCCCCAAGTAAATACGCAAAGTCTTTTACCCTACTATGTTGAGTGCCTAAGAAAGAAGTTTTTATTTTTATTTTTATTTTTATTTTTATTTTTATTTTTATTTTAAAGGAGATGTTCGAGATGACGTCTTGGGAGAATGAGCTACTGTTAGGCAGATGGAAAAAAGGGCCAAAGTTACCCGACCTTTACTCAGGATTATTTCTACCATACCCCTTCAGCCTCCATGTAGGGACTGGGCGTCATCATGGTATTATGGCAGAGTAGCGTCCCAACACCTTAGCAACAATAAATTACACCTTCAGCATAATACTGTACACGTCATCGTCGTCTCTCTGACCTGATGCTCTCCATAGGATATATGACAGGGTACTCTTGGCAACCCATGAAAAGTTACTCGAAGGAATTTGCTTACGTTCTGAGCGAGTCATTATCCTGCATATTACCAGTTAAATATTATGGCTGATAAGTAATGGGACAATTTGGGAAGAAACTGTTAGTGACTGAATATCGCAAGCCTAGGGTACTACAGGGTAGTCATCGAGCTGAGCCTTTTGCCTTGAAAGAAGTAGCAGCACAAGATGGTCTGCTCAAGAATTGGTATGAGAGGTTTTCACCTGATAAGCTATTGGCTCAATCCACAGTCCAAAAGTCCTTCATATCCCATGAGCTTTGTAATGCATAAATATGCAATGCAATAGTCACACTGATTCATTAAAGTTGATCACTTTATAGTTTGAGGCAGAACGATTGGTATAGTTGCTATTAGGGCACCATACTCAAATTAAGTTCATATAGCAGAGAGATCGAAGACTACCTACTGGTGGAATGTTCATACCCTCGGAAACAAATAGCAGTTTGAAGAGATTGAAGCTAGGCAAGGCAAATATTGTCAGGGTCAGGAGCATTCACACTTAGGAAAAATGAGAGATTTTTGATGGAGGTACTTAGATAGTATAGGAGCTGATTGTAGCCCATGATAACCCAGACGTGGAATATAAATATCGAGGTACTCTCAGCTATTAGAAACATCAAGCAATGGAGAAGAGATCTTATTAATATATTTATTATTTACTATTGAAAAAACTTATTACACATGCAACATTCTGAGCCTACCTTGATGATCTTCATTTTTGTTTTACTTTACCTTACTGTACCTCAAGAAACATATGGCTTAGGCCAACCTATACTATCTACAGTTGGGCTACCCCATAACAAATTCCCTCAAATCAAAAGATATTTCAATTTACTCTGTTAGATTGGAGCCAGCATGTAGTTCTAACACTTGGTATAAAGTACATTGTGAGTGATCTGTTCCAGCTTGAGAATGAATTTAGAGAAGTTATCGTTAGCAGAAATTTGTTACTGGCAGGAATGAGTTCATAATATAGCTCAGAGTAGAGACACATTCCCACTGGGAAATGGGTTTTGTCTTGAGCTTATAGCCAGAAATTAGTTCCTGGTGGGGAATGAGTTTGCTGTAAAGCCCACAGTGAAAGATTCATTCCCAGTGCAGAATGAGTTTGGTGTAGATCTTGAAGTGAATGAATTGTTTCCAGTGGGGTATGAGTTTGGCATTGAGATTGAAGTGAGAGATTCTTCATACTGGTAAATGAGTTTGGCATTGAGCATGAAGCAAGAGATCCATTGCCCATGCGGAACAAATATAACGTTGAACTCGGAGCAAGAGGTTTGTTCCCGGTGGGGAACAAGTTTCACATCTGCTCAAAGTGAAAGATTCATTACCAGTAGGGAATGAGTTGAGTATTGAGCTCGAAGCGAGACATTCATTAATCCTGGGGAATGGGTAAGGTATCTGCATTGAGCTCACAGCTAGAGATTTGTTCCCTGTGGGGAATGAGTATAGCATAGAGCTCCAAGGGAGAAAATCATTCCAGGTGGGGAACAAGTTTGTTGTAAAACATAAAGCAAGAGATTTGTGCCCACTGGTGAATGACTTTAGTGTAGAACTCAAAGTAAGAGATCCATTCCCACTACGGAACAAATTTGGCATAGAGCTTAGACCTAGACAATTGTTCCCAGTAGGGGACAAGTTTGCCATAGAGTTCAGAATTAGTGATTCATTACTCTTAGAGAATGAGTTTGGCATCAGTGTTGAGCTCAGAGCTAAAGATTCATTGCCAGTGTGGAAAGAGTTTGGCATAGAGCTCAAAGTGAGAGAATTGTTTCCAGTGGGGAACAGGGTTGGTGTTGAGCATGAAGTGAGAGAATCATTCCCCATGGGGAATGAGTTTGGCATCCATCTCGAAGTGAGAGAATCATTCCCTGTGGGGAATGAGTTTGGTGTTGAGCTCAAAGTAACAGATTCATTCCCAGTGGGGAAAGAGTTTGGTGTCAAACTCAAAATAAGAGATTTGTTCCCTGTGGGGAAACAGTGGGGTATTGGCATTGAGCTTAGAGCCAGAGATTCATTCCCAGTGTGCAATGAGTTTGGTGTAAAGCTCGAAGTGAGAGAATTGTTCCCAGTGGGGAACGATTTTGGCATGGGGCTCGAAGGGAGAAATTTATTGATGGTGGAGGATGAGTTTAGCCTAGAACTCGAAGCAAGAGAATCATTCCTGGTGGTGAATGAGTTTGGTCTAAAGCTCAAAGCTCCAGAATCATTCCTGGTTGGGTACACATTTAGCATACAGCTCAAAGCGCGAGATTCATTACTAGTGGGGAACGAGTTTGGTATTGGTATTGAGCTCAGAGCCAGAAATTCATTCCAGTTGGGGAATGAGTTTTTTGTCGAGCTTGAAGCAAGACATTCATTCCCAGTAGGGAATGAGGTTGGTGTTGAGCTCAAAGTAAGATATTCTTTAACCATGGGGAACAAGTTTGGTCTTGGCATTGAGCTCAAAGCAAGAGATTCATTCCCAGTAGGGAACAAGTTTGGATTAGAGCTCCTTGCAAGAGAATCATTCCCAGTGGGGAACGAGTTTGTTTTAGAGTGCAAAGTCAGAGATTTGTTCCTGGTGGGGAATGAGAGGTGTATCGAGCACAAAGTGAGAGAATCATTCCTGGTAGGGAACAAGTTTGGTATTGGCATTGAGCTCAAAGCCAGAGATTCATTCCCAGTGGGGAACCAGGTTGCAACAGAGCTCGACACGAGACGTTCATCCCTGGTGGGAAATGAGTTTAGTATTGAGCTCAAAGTGAGAGATTTGTTCCCAGTGGGGAATGAGTTGGGCTTCAAGCATGAAGCAAGAGAATCATTCTTGGTGGGGAACAAGTTTGGTATTGGCATTGAGCTCAAAGCCAGAGATTCGTTCCTGGTGGGGAACAAGTTTGGAATAGAGCTTGATGTGAGAGGTTCATTCCTAGTGGGGAATGAGTTTGGTGTTAAGCTGAAAGTGAGATATTTATTCCCAGTGGGGAATGAGTTGGGTGTCAAGCACAAAGCAACAGAATCATTGCCCATGGGGAACAAGTTTGGTATTGGCATTGAGCTCAAAGCCAGAGATTCATTCCCAGTGGGGAATAAGTTTGGAGTGGAGCTCGATGTAAGAGGGTTATTCCTGGTGGGGAATCAGTTTAGTATTGAGCTTGAAGTGAGAGATTCGTTCCTGGTGGGGAATGACTTGGGCATTGAGCATAAAGTACGAGAATCATTCCCAGTGGGGAACAAGTTTGGTGTAAAGCTCAAAGTGCGAGATTTGTTCCTGGTAGCGTACAAGTTTGATGCTACACTGCGATTTTGATCCCAGAATGTACTTCATGTGCCTGCTGTAGGCCTAACCATATGGCTTAACACTGCAAAATGGCCTCTAATTTAATTTAAAAATAATAATATGGAATATATAGTGGAAATAATAATACATATGGACTACATATTAATTGGACTGGTATCTTGCCAAACAGGTTTTATTATATGCAGAATGGTACCATCAAAGTAATCTTTAAGAACTAAATACTACCAAGACTCTAAAAAGCGAAATGGTGGTCCAAGCTTCATCATCATATACTGCCTAATTGGGCTAACTATTACCAAACATGGTTGAAAATACTAGTATTATAGTTTCTCACTCACATTCTTGGTGAAAAAGAGAAATCTGTTCCTGGTGGGGAACAGATTTCTGAGATTGGTTCCCAGTTGGGAACAGATTGTTAGGCCTAACTATGTAGCATAACAGTGAAAAACAGCCTATAATAGCACATCTCATAGCTGAACCATCCCTTTTCATTGTTGTGGTAACTAGATTTCAATTCACTCATGCCTAATACCCGTAGTGGGTACTATCTCACTCATGGCAGTTCTAATCTGTCATTTATTTTTCGGTAGAGGATTCCCCTTTCCTCTACTCAGTTCTCTTGACCAATAGTCCTTCTTGTTAGATGGCAACAGTTGAATAGCGACAACAATCCAAAATGAAAAATGCCAAGATTGACACTATAAGCAATCACAAGAAGGGGGGGAAAACTCTTCTTGAACTCAATGACAACTAACTGTAACTAAACTAATGGTAATGACAGGATAGATATAGGAAAACAACAATGTCCTCAAGTTCTTCCTGAACACTTTCTCTCTCAGGTGTGTCCCCCTTCCTTTCACAAACACAAAAGCTAACACAGAAGGAAACACAAAGGAAAGACAACCTCAGGCTCTCTATTGCCTCGATATGTCCACCTTTCCCACTCACCCTTATGGCCACTGGCATACCACTTGCACAAACTCACACACATTCCTTGTGTATTCCTGGTGCATTCCTGGTACCTTAATGCTTTCCCAAAAAACTAAACTACTATGTGCACTGAAAGCCAAAGTGCACTCCCAGAGAACAAACAAACAATCACGAACCTCAAGAGTAAACCATCATGCTCGAGTATGCCAAGCAGCATATTCCAACACTCACACTCTGTGAGACATGATCGTCTAAAATAATATACATATATATATAAAATAAAAAAAATAAAAAAACTTCCAAATCAAAGAAAAACATTCATATACTTGTGCTCTGTGCAATACAGCTAACTATTCCATATCCTTCAACCAACCTGCGCTTGTATGCCACCACTCCCACTCAATGCAAGCCCATCTCTGCCCGGAACCGCTCCGCCTTTTCGCAACTGAGACTTTGGGTCAGATAGTCAGCAACTATATTTCCTGTATAGAGGTACTCCAGCAATATCTCCCTGGTAACGACTTTCTCTCTGATATAGTACTTGTAAATTGCAATGTGCTTAGTGCAGGCATGGAATTCTAGGTTGTGGACAAGTGTGATAGCTCCCTGATTATCAATATATATTTTTGTCAGTATTCCTGGGGGTTTGGTCTTATGCTGCAATTCAGTAACAAACCAAGATATCCATATAGTCTCTTTTGAAGCTTGAGTGAGAGCCATGTATTTAGCTTCAGTAGAGGATAGGGCAAAACTCTGTTGTCTTTTACTACACCATGATACTACTGACAGTATAGGTTCCTCTCCAGGTGACTTCTTTTCGGTTAGGACACACAAACATGCACCAGTACATTTGCAGGGTTCCAGATCACTGGCCCAGTCTGCATTGCTATTCAGAATTGGATGTAACTCTCTTTTAGTAAAAGGCCCAAGTCTTAATCCAAGACTAGTGGTCTTACTGACATACCAGAGTAGGTATTTAGTGGCAACCAGGTGGCAGGACTTTGGTCCATTATTAAACCTGCTCAGTGCTCCCACTGCATATGCAATGTCTACATGGATACATTGCATGAGGTACATCAGACTACCAATCATACTCCAGTATTCTAGTTCATCAATGACTTCTTCCTTGGTGTCTTGCAATTTACTTCCTGGATTTAGCGTGGTGGACAATAGGTGCACACCAGTGAGATTTAAAGCGAGTGAGAATTTTCTTAATATAGGTCGATTAGTTAATGGTAATCTGACTGGGCTTTTGAACAATTTCAATGCAAACGAAAAAGTGAACCTTTCCCAGATCTGTGACCAGCAACTGTTTTGCAAGCTAACTCTTAGCTTCATCTACTATTTCTCTCAGTCGAATCCACACAACATCATTCACCGAAATCAGCACCCAACAATATTCATAGCTAGTCTCATCCCCTTTCAAATATACTGCATGATCCTCCTGACTTCTCTTAAACCCGCATACTCCAACCAAATACTTGTTCCACTCTTGATTCCAAATTCTCCCTGACTGCTTCAGTCCATACAAACCTTTCAGCAATTTGAAGACTTTTCTATCATCCTTCATTTCTACCATCAAACCCTCCAGAATTTCCATGTATATTTCTTCCTCCAATTTTCCAAACAGGTAAGCAGTCTTAATATCAGTCTGATCGATTTCATAACCCCAGGTAACAGCTTGGCAGAGGATAATACGGAGGGATGTGAGTTTAACAACAGGAGCAAAGGTTTTCAGATAATCAATTCCATAGCACTGGGTAAATCCTTTTGCAACCAAGTGAGCCTTATATTGTACTACTTCACCTCCAGCACCTTACTTCAACCTAAATACCTACCTGCATTTTACTGGCACTCGTCCTTTGCATAAATCTACAATTTCCCAAGTCTGGTTATCAGTGATTGATTTTCACTCCTCATCAATAGCAGCACTCCACTCTGGTGCCATGGTTGAGTTGATTGCTCCAGTATAGGAGGAGGTCTCATCAGGGTCCGAATGTGCAGTAGCAAGGAATACTTCGTAGTGGAAGCAGGTATAGGTAAATTGCCCAGTATTTTGTCAATGAGGTCTAGAGGAAGCGAGAGCTGGAGTAGCAAGTGTATTATGGAGTTGGGATACTCTAGGTCTTGGTGGAGTTACTGATCATGCCATAATTTCTGGCCTATCTGCCTTTATTTCTGGTAGTGCAATTGGTACCTCTATACCCTGATCATTCTTAATATTTTCCTCATCAGATGCTGAGCTATACTCAAGTACTTCAGGTTCCTCAATATCATTGCTAGTCTTCACTCTTTTCACTTCTGAATTGTCAATAACCCAGATATCCCTAACAACCCAAATTTTTCTTCAAACCAAAACTCAATATTAATTTGTTCCTTCCTATCTAACTACTTGACACTGCTCTCCATTTTTCTTCTACTTAGTCTGCCTGACTTTTGCTATATGATGGAAGGCTAAGGTACCAAAAAGGAATAAGATGAGATAGGTTAGGGTATTGATTGGGCCAAAGTTGGTAAGGTGTAGAGGTTTTACTACTGGTTGAGCTTCTGTTTTTCAAGTAAACAGTGGTGTGGATTGCTTCTGCCCATAACTCATCTGACAACTTATTTTCAAATATCATAGCCTTTGCTTGGCCTATGAGTGTCCAGTTAGCTCACTCACTAACTCCATTTTGCTCTGGTGAGTATAGAGTAGTCTCCTCATGTGAAATCCCACAATCTCAAAGAAATCTAGCAAACAGATGACTAGTGTATTCTCCTCTATTATCACTTCTTAAAGCCTTGATTTTGCAGTGGTGATAATTTTCAACTAGTGCCTTATATTCCTTAAATTTGGAAAATGTCTCGGACTTCTGGGGGAGAGTATAGACTATGGTATACTGAGTATAGTCATCAATGAATAAGAGAAAATAGCAAGCACCTGCAATTGAGTGTATTTTCATAGGACCAGCACTATAGGAATGAATAAGCTCAAGTGGAGCTGTTGTGGTACAGGTAGTGGGGAAATGATTTGCTATATGGGTTTGCTTTACCATAATGTAACCAACACAGGTAGGATTGATATGACTTCCATCGATTGTCATTTCTGGATGATCTTGGGTAAGTCTTTTGACATTATCAAAGCTGATATGTCCTAGGCGACAATGTCAGTCCATAAGGGTTCCATGCTTGGTTGCAACACTGGCTGACTTGGCCTCAATATTCTTAGTCTGTAGAATATAGGCATTGTGCTCAAGTCTCCCGATAACGTAAATCCTTTTTTCATGCTTAATACTAACAGTATTTTAAGCAAGGTTCACTACTCCTCTGGCAGCTTGGATATACCGGACAGAAACTAGAACACTTCTACCCATCTCTGGAACATATAAAACTGTCTTTAATATTACTAGATTTTTGACACTATCAACAACAAGACTCAACAGTACATCACCTTCTCCCTCAGCAATCGTGGTATCTTCATCAGCAAAAAAGAAAACCCACATCTGATGTATGGGTATCGTGTCCTGGCACACATTGCATTTCTCGTGCACCTGGTAAGCCTGGTGTGTCATGAGTTCCATTGCAACCCCCTGTTGCGCCCTATGCGTCATAATATTTATTGCAACACAACATTGTGCTGAGTGTATCTTGTGTCACATAGCAATGCTTTATAGTATCAGGACACTACCTGACATGGGGTCGACATCCTCACGATCCCTGGACATCCGCATCTCTGTCGCAGCTTCTTCCCCATATCCTGACATCTGGCTATGGCCCCTGCCTCACGAGAGTACCACTGGGTGTAGCCATACAGGGCCGGCCTTCATCACGTTTTTTCCATCTCTCATCACGACGCCATAACTGCATCATAACATTGACCACAGATGGCTTCCATCTCCCGATATCCCCATCCCTGCCCAGAACCTTCCCAGTATCCTGAAGCATCACTGTTGTTGGTTCCTCACGGTGAGGCCACAGGGCATTGTAGTGATTTGTCGCAATCTGTCTGGTTTCTTCACTCCATCCTAGCAACGTCGGGACCCATGATGTCCCATGCCATCATCGCGACATTGGGACCCATGACGTTTCACTGTGCGGTGTCATCAGTGTCCTAATCTCAAGGACTGACCAATCCCCCACCGTAATTTTCTACATCCTGTACTTTTAGTTATATCTAGTATTTAGTTTCTATTCATTAGTTTCTACATAGAGGTTTCTATATACAGGTTGCAATGAAAGATCCTATAATATTCTCCGTACCATTCAACCATCCTCAATGGAGAATACTTGCCCAAGCCAACAGTTGTCGCCCGACTGTCTGCTCTCATGACACCTCAATAAATCTCGTTAAATGTCCTTAAATCAATGTGGCTGTTAACAAGCCATCGCTGGTCTGTCTCCGGGATGAGGTGTGCCAGGCCTAGGACTGTCCCTATGTCTACTATAGCAAACTCTCGTGCATTTTCCCTTAACTATACCATGACAAGGCCATGGAGGTCGGATACGCGTCTTGAGTTAACCACGTTCAATATTTGGACACATGCTAGCCTGTGAACTATGTCCTCATGCATGTAGACTCCGATTTTGAAGAGCGCCAGCAGCTTTCTGGGGAGACAGCCCCAGAGCACACCATATATATGCTCACCACCCATCTCTACCCAAACGAAATCGTTGTGACTGGACTAGTTCCTGAAGAGTCATGTACCAGTAGAGCTTGCCCTGTGGATATCATAAATGTCCATTTCCAGGAACACTAGAACAGGGATTTCAAGTTGCATTAGTCGTTCCACCAGAAGGAATCGAAGTATGGCATGATCTTCAGGAAGGCAGTGCTTAGTGTGCAGACTATTCTGGCTATATCGAATCAATTCCTGACAGATGCTCTCCAGTGCGATACCCAAGACCTTGCAAAAATCCATCACATTGGAAACATCATCACAATGCCCCTTCAGGATCCTACGATTGGTAACTGTTGCAGATACGCAATTCATTTTATCCCAGATGTTCCACGACATCCACTGGGAGATCAGCCCCATGATGTGGAAGGAAATCCAGGTTCAAAAGTCTCATTCAGATTGCAGGCTGGCGACCATAGCGGTGCAGGATCTGTCTTGCAGCATGGTTTTTATTTGAATGCCGCCACAACTCCTTAATTTGTTCCTTATCCGCAAGCTCGCCAAACTCCATGGAATGCATCTGAATGTTACTAAACTGGTATATGTGACCTTGAAAATGAGTTACTAGATGCATCTTAATGAAGTTGAAATGAGATTCCCTATGGATTAGTTCCATGTATTGGTCAATCTCTTCTTCATGATCCTGCTCCCGTACCTGACACTGTTTGGATTTCACAACACATTGCTTTACTCATGTTCTCTGATATCGTAGCTCGCTTTACTACTTGTCAACCTTTGCCTGTGTCCACTTTGATATTCAAAACTCCTAGAAGATATCTTTCATATCATGAAACCGATTCAGATATTGTTCTATTTAATCCAAGGTCTCAGGTGTATGGCTTCGATATTGGGCCATCAAAGTGAAATTGAGTAATGACCTGACGCAGGCTAGTGTGTATTTGAATGGCAATACTTGTGTACTCTCAGGCTGCCTCAAGGCCACAGCAAGAACTCCCAAAAGGCAATGCCCAAGGTTCCTCATCTCCTTTCCTTGCTACTGCGTAACCTCGCTGTATGCTTTTTTGGGTGCAAAGAATCACGGGTATGGTGGTAAAGCCTTCAAGGCATCGTCCAAAGCCTGCAGTCATGCATGTTTCTTGAGCAATCCCTGAACCCAGTCTGTCATATGCTTGAATTGTCCTAAATAAAGTATGTGGAGCAAATGCAGCTTGTGCCGATCGGGTGCTGAAACCCAGAATCCTATGAAATACATTCCATCCCATCTTGATACCAAGTGCGTCAAACGTGGTATTCATGTCTCCCAACCCAGAATCTGTCAACCGATACTCATTTTCTTATTTGAGGCGATCATATGTCGCATAATCCTGTGTCTGATACGTCTCCTGTGTATTGTTTCCTAATGCATCAGGAGGTGCCTCACATTTTGTACAGGGGTTAGATTTTACTCCATGTAGTGCCACATTTTCCATATGGTCCATAACACACACAAATAAGATAGAGAAGCACCACTGGACCTTCCCGTCCACACAGTCAATTGAGAAACCATCAAGCACTACATCTTGCAAGGGCAATAGTAGGAGTTCAAATACACCTTGTAGTGTGTCGGCATTGATTTGTCTTGGCAGGTTGTCTACTGAAGAAGACTGTGGGAACTTGGACAGGATGGGCAATAGGGCAAGAAAGAGAACTGCCATTGATCCAGGTCTGCTACGCCTAGTCGATAGGAGATTTCCGGTCGTAATATAGACAGACAAGGCTTTCTTGTTACCCCAGGAGTTGGTAAGATCGGTCTGATCGGACGTTCCAATTATTGGAACTAGAGTTACACCATGTGGAAGTGTATCTTATAAACGGTTAGACAGTGCCCTGATGAAGGAGGTTGCAAAGCAGGGTGTACTGTACTTGGACATCCCACCACCAGTCTGCCATATGCATTTAGGCATATATCCTATGCCAATTCTGGGCATATTCATGCTGCGGTGCATAGAACAAGTCATCACTGTATGCTATCTGCCAAAGAAAGTATCTGACATGGTCAAGGCCGTTCCGATAGCAGAAATGCTGCGTTCTCTTGCAATCATGAACTTCACCTTCGAACTATTGTAGATAAGGACTATAGGGGTCCAATGATTGGTGATGATTCTCCACCATGTGCATTGAACTATAGCTGACTGACGCAAAACCACGCAGACTGCTGGGACAGAATTCCTTGATTTGAGACTTCAAGACTTGGCTCTGAATGAACTAAGGTGCAAGTTTGAAATCATGAGCATTGGCAAGCAGAGCCCATGGATCCTGCCACAGAGTATAGTGTTCATCCTCAAACCTACTCATATTTCCAATCACTTCCCCAGTGCCTGGGTAATGTGATTGTCTGCCAGCCGTTGCTGAGCTGCTGTGGTTGAGTACTTCAGCATCAGACTCATGTATGATGTCATCATTCAATGTGTTGGCATCCCATCCAGTGGGGTCTGGATTAGATTCATAGTCTGAATCTGACCATTTGTTCTTGGTGATTACCTCCGAGGTGAGGAATAGCTCTGTTTCAGTGTCATTAATAGCACTCACAGAAGGTGCATGTCATATAGGAGAGGCAAGTACAATGTCCAGATTTGCATGTGCAGTTCGTAGGTGTTTCTCTTATGCGGCTGCCCATACATACCTTCGGTGACAAAATGGACATTAAACACCCATGGTGAAAGTCTGCCTAGTCAATCTTGAGGGTTCTGTATATATTATGAGATGTAGGAGTACTGTATAGTGTTGATCTTGATGTGTGTCAGTCGAACACTCGGTCAAGGGGTTTGCACATGGTGAACTGTAACTAGTATCCAAACAGGCTTAGCACTTGTAGCTTGATGCCTTGTATTACCCCATCTTATCAGATCACCTCATCCTCTCTGTTGTAATACAAGCTACTTCCCCTTCATGGACCATCATGCAATGTCACTTCATATCATGACACTTGTGCAAATTAGTAGCTTATTTCATGAATATTAGTTACACATCATGGTAGGCTTAGGAACGTTGTTCCTGGCTACATTATCAATTGTTGTTATATTATCTTTTTTATTCTAATCTACTACAAATCTACATATCCACATATCCATACAGCCACATGCCCTCTGGGGTAATCCAATACAACAGAGGGCAGATACATCTCATTATACAAATAAGGTAAGTTAATTTTTCAGAAATGATTCAGAATCAGAACCCTCATTCTGGAGATCAGGGAGAGCAGTGCCTTTCACGCAATCATGCTTGCGCTTGCATATCTGCCCCCTACCAGCACATGCCTGTGTCTGACTCCTGAAAACATGCGGCAGCAGGGACCTATACATAGTCGAAACCAAGCAGAGTCGGGAACCAGTCCAGAGCCTTGCAAAGTGGATTGGCTTGTGACCATGCATGCCTGCCATCGTACCTACAGGAAAGTGAAAGCACCGTTCCAAATCGAATATGCAAAACCCAGCCCCTTCAAACTGTCCCAATGGTACACTCATCATCCAGTCAAGGTCATCCAGGTCTATGTGCGGCTCTGTTACGACGTTGATAAGGCATGCACATAGGGAAAAGCACTAGTTGTCATAATTGGTCCAGAGATTCCGGAAGTTATGGGGTAATAGCTCAATAGTGGACTGCATTATATCACATTATGGCCTGTCAATAGGTCCGAGAAGTAACCACGTAAGCTGTGTGATATTCTGGAATGAGGCAAGGAGTACGTGTAGGTCTTTACATGTATTTGAACTGACGTTGTTGGTCTCCTTAGTCAAAATGGGTCCTAGGTCCTCATCTCCCTGTTGCGCCCAAATGCCCCAATGGAACACCCCACAGCATGAGTTCAGATAGGCATAGTTTAGTGGATTTTGGAGGAGCCAACCCTCAGTATGATTGTGCTTTTTACTGCATGAAAGGCCAGGAAGCTGAATCTCACGGTGCTTAGTAATGTTGTCTGTAGTCTACTTCATAATCCTTGCTGCAACCTCCTCACTGTAGATAGTGGAGGCTGGATTGGCAAATAGAACAAGAAGGTGGCGATAGTTATGATCGAGGGCCACATACAGCTTGCCTGTGCCAATGTTGACTTGCTGATATGAGGCACCAAGTGCATCACAATGGTCCAGGGATAGCACTTATAGGCTGGCCAGGTGCAGACGGGAATTGTGTGTCTGGATATCTATATTGAGGAACACTTCGATAATGTTTCCTAAGAATGTGTTATTTGAGTGTTCCACAACATGTACTACACAACTGCTATTGCATAGCTTGTTTGCACTGAATAATGTAAAACACCTTCTCACCCCTGTCCTTTGCCTCCTCACAGGTTGCCTGGTCCTCCCGGGTCAGGGACATTCTTTTATCAAACCAGCCTTCCATTTCGCTATCGGTCCTCGGCCTGAGCCTTGGTTCCTTGCCCTTAGGCTGAGAGACCTTCATTGAGGCAGACCCCCCATCGACACGGGACTTCACCGTAAGATAAAGCGTAGTATCAATTGTTACCAGCACCTTGCTCCCAGGCCTTTGTCTTATACAGGTGCGTATTTGGTAGTAGGGGGGATGCATAATGTTTCCCAGTGTAAAATTATTGGTATGATACCAGGAGAGTAGAGAAAGATGTAGCATGATATGGTGCATTTAGAATCATGGAGCACAAGGTGGTCTGTTGAGAATATGGTCAGTTCTAGTATCATGAGCATCTGTACAGAGAAGAGGCTCCACAAACAGATGTAAACCAATTGGAATACCAATTCTTGAAACCTGAGAAATCTGGCACTGCAGTCCCTAAGGTATACCAGCCATGAAGCCCTATATAGAGAGATGTACACTGGTTTGTAACTTTCTCCCTCTGCTGCGCCTGAGTGGTTGGTCAGAAATAAGGTTCACAGAGGTTATGCCAAGAGGCTGGTGCATGTAGAAATTGGAAGGACTTGATGGAATAGTTTGGCAGTGGGAGGATGTAGCTGGTGTGGGGAGACCCGTAGAAGAGAATATGGAGGTACACAGGAGAAGGTGCGAGGATCAGGGTACAAGTACTGATGTCAGAACTATAACACCATGGGAGGTCATGCTGTCACAAGCATGATGCAATGGGATGTCAGGCTGTTGCAACTGTGATCCCATGGGACATCATGTGGTCACAACACTACAAGGCATCAGTAATGCAGAAATATATTACTGCTGCCTTTTGGTATTGCGTCAATAGTTTGGTAAAGATGAGAAGTTTGTATAGTTTTCTCGTGTTGTATACAATGCATCAAGTCTAATACAAAGGGCTCAGGGGGGGTTGTAGGATCACTGACTATCACTCGTTATTGAAGCAAAAGGTTTTCCTCAAAATGGTGTTTTCAGAGTGTTCAACATTATATTTGTAATAATCTAAGCATTGTCAACTATGATTGGACTCAAGACGACAGCATGAAAAAATTAGACAAAATGAGGGTATTGTTAGGGTGGGTGGCTTAATAAAATCAGGCCAAGAATGGTATCTTTTACCAACACTATTGGCACCACAGTATTCTCGCATTGCCTAATCAGCACTAGAAGTGTCTGAACTTGTCTCCTGGTATCAAGTCAACACAGCTGAACACCTGACAGGATGAAGTCAAGCAATCCAACCTACTGAGGCATAGAGGGTAGTGATGAGACAGACAGGGTTTATAGCCTGGCCGTTCCAGACCAACTTCAAACGCCGGTCCGTCTCATGACTAACATCAATACCATAGGAGATAATCAACTCAGATGGTCAGCCAATGCTAGGTGACATACCAGATGCCAAAGCAAGGGGGCTTAATGCTATTACAATTAGCACATACTGTAATCTACTGTACTGTACCAGGCACTGGAGATCGAAATGCCAAGCAATGAGAGACGCCAAAGCAAGGGCGTCAAATGGTATCATTAGTATCACATACTAGGCACTGAATATCGAAACATCTAGCAATGAGACACCGAGGGCATCAATGGGTATCATTAGTAGCTAACAAGTACAGGCTAAGAACTACTAGCTAAACCTACTTAACAAATTCCCAAAATTGGAAAGAAAAATAAAACCCGCAATCAGATACCAAAAAAAAAAAAAAAGAAAAAACTAAGAAAATTCTGCCTAAGAAGAAAATAAAATCAACAGCAGGGGAAAATTATTTTGGGGCTTTACGGACCCTTGTGCCTTGGCAGGGCACAGGCAGGGACAAACAAATCAAAGAACCATCATAGGAGCCAGGGGTTTAGAGCCGACCAAAGATGCCTGGGGGGCAGGGGGTGTCACGGGTGTCAGTGGCACCATCGGTGCATCATGGTAAGGGGAACTGTCCAGGGCCCCATCGACCCAACCATGGTTGGTTGGCTGGGATGGAGTCAGGAACTCTGCCAACTAGAGCTACTCTTGGACGAGGGCAAGCATCATTCGATGCTTGTCCGCATCCAAGTGCCCGGAAGGCCCAGTGTCACGTGGGGGTGGGGAGTCCTGGCTCGTTGAGGAGCCCGCTTCCTCAACCAGTTCTTCATCCTATATTGGTGATTAGCTGGGTTAACTCAAATGAGGTTAGGTTAGAAACTTACATCACCAATCATGATTGGCGACTCACTAGAGTCCCCCTCAGACTCATCCTCCTCAATATCCTCCCCCACAAACCCCTCCAACTCCTCCACGTCACCCATATCCTCCATGGAACCGACCACCTGCTCCTCCTCCTCCTCCTCCACTTTGGTTTCCTCCTCCACCATGGCCTCCCCGATATCACTGGCCTGCCCACAGTGATTCCAGACCTTGCGGTCGAAGAAAGGGTATCAGCCATGGGCAGGCTCAGGGGTCCAGTCCTCAGCGTCACCCTCACCCAGACGTGGCTCCAAGACCATTAGGTCCAGGATGTGTCTGCCCCAATTGGCAAGGAGCTATGCCTGGATGTCATCATCTTTATTTAAAAAGATGATTTTGGAGAGCAGCAGAGGCTTGGAGGGTACCTGACAAAGTGCTCAGACACCCTCACTGGTCACGCCAAGGAGATATTGGGGGCACCCAATTGCCCCCAACACGTGCTCTCCCTTGATCACCCTAGGCAGGCTATCCATGCTCAGTGATGCCAGGACCCCCCAGGCAATTCCATGGTCCAAGTCGCTGGCACACCAAGGGTGGCCAAGGAATGGGTGCACGAGTTCCACGACAATCATCTGGTGAAAGATATGCATCCTTATTGCCCATGGGCAATAAGGAGAGTTCCAATCAGACTGAACCACTAAAAAATGTGTTAGCATGGGGATAACAGATGATAGATGGGATAACAGATAATAGATGATGCAGGGGAATACTTACTCTGAGGTCCCACGACCTTACCCCCACCAGCCTCCTTCCCCTCAGCCAGATAGTACCCATTTGATATCCTAAGGTTCTTGGTGGTATCTCGCACCAAGAGCCTTAGATGGCGCTCAACTTCCCCCACGTCTTCAGCCTGGTGCTTGTCTCACACAAGCACAACACAGGCCACAACCGGGGGAAGAGAGCAACCATAAATGACTGCCAAATCCAGATCGGATTCTGTTGGGCGGCAAAAGTCATGGGAGCAAGTTGTCAGATAGGTTCTCATCTGCTCGTGCTATGCACTGTACGTAACAGTACTGGTACGAGGCTTTGTGAACCCACACCACCTTTTCGCATAGGCAATGTCAACATAGCACCCCCTGTGAGTATAAGATTAGAATATGTGACAGATTGGGGTAGAAGCGTTTCACTTACCAGTTGTCCTCCACCACTGGCTCGAAGGGGGGGTTATCTAGTGTACTCTCCTGGATGGGACTACTAAAATAAAAGAATAATTGTGAGCTCGATATCAGGGGATGCATAGACATGATGGGTAAGTGGGGGTATTATGCTTACACTCTCTCCATCCACCCTCCACTCATAACATGATCACACAGGGCTCTACATTTCCCACCCCGCTCTTGGGCATCGTGAGGCTTGACAGCAGTACATCTAAGTGCAAAAGAAAGGTTAGCAATTATCACCAGCTAATATATAAACTGTAAACGGGATGTACTTACTTCCCCAGGCACAAGTCACTAGCACCGGAAGGACCCACAGGAACAGAGACAACTGGACGTCTAAGTTCAAAAGAAAGGTTAGTAATTATCACCGGCTAAGATATAAAGAGGAAACAGGATGTACTTACTTCCCCAGGCACACGTCACTTGTGTGGGAAAGACCCACAGGAACAGAGACAACTAGATGTCTAAGCACAAAAGAAAGGTTAGTAATTATCACCCACTATTATGTAAACAGGAAACAGGATGTACTTACTTCCCCAGGCACACATCACTTGCGCGAGAAGGACCTGCAGGAACAGTGTCAACCAGACATCTCAGTGCAAAAGGAAGGTTAGTAATTATCACCAGCTAATATATAAATGGAATGTACTTACAGTGGGGTTTGCCCTGGTCATGGCCTCGGAGGCGCCATCAAACCTCCACCAATTAAGGGAAAAAAAAAAGAAAAAAAGTGGAAAAATACAAAGCTGGAGAGGGGCAAAGAGGAGGTTTAAGGGAAACAGATGTACTAGGAGGGGGATGGGAAGGGAGGAGGAAGGAAGAGGTCTCATTCTTATCTTTCTCTCTGGTGGAGAGAGGAGAAGGAAAGGAGGAAAGGAGGAAAGGAGGGAAGAAGGGCAGGGCTTATATACCCTTCACACATGAAGTGTGTACCTCATATGTGCAGGGTATATAAGAAATGACACATATGCATTTCCTGGTTTGTTTGTACACCTCATTGTACACTCAAACAATGGGGTGTACAAAGCATATTGATTTCACTAATAGCAGTGCATGAGGATCTATTCTGCATGTATATAAAATATATTTTAAAATCTATGGCGATATCTACACAGTCAAACTTGTCACAAACTATGATAAAATAAGCTTTTAAGCTACACTAATAACATCATGGCATCACTTTACTATTGCAGCTTAAAAGGTTATTTCATGAAACGATATAAGATATATTACCAACGTCTCTTGGTAGCCTTAATGCAAGACATACCTAGCGTCACCACAACCATACAGTGAAAAGCCCATTTTCTTTTTATATTGAAAAGATATTTGTATACCTATCATGGTATACAAATATCATTTGAATATAAAAAGAAAATCAGCTTTTGGCCGTAGTGTTGTCGCAATACCAAGAGGCATCGATAACATGCATTTCTGTGTTATCGACACCTCTTGGCAGCATTGATGCATGGTGTTGCCGGCATCACGATAACAGTATGGTGAAAAGTTGACTTTATTTTTGTATTGAAAAGATATTTGTATACCAATTATGGAATAGAAATATCTTTTAAATATAAAAAAAAAATTAGCTATTGGCCACATGGTTATCGTAATACAAAGAGTCGTTGATAACATATATTTCTGTGTTATCAACACCTCCTGGCAGCATTGATGTACAATGTCACCGGTATCATAACAACAGTATGGCGAAAAGCTGACTTTATTTTTTTATTGAAAAGATATTTGTATACCTATTATGGTATAGAAATATCTTTTAAATATACGAAGAAAATCGGTTTTTGGCCATACCGTTATTGTAATAATAAGAGGCATTAATAACATATATTTCTGTATTATCGACACCTCTTGGCAGCATCAATGCACGATGTCACCAGCATCACAACAACACTTCATTTTTTAATTGAAAAGATATTTCTATACCTATTATGGTATAGAAATATCTTTTAAATAAAAAAAGGAAAATTGGCTTTTCGCCATACTGGTCTTATGATACCAAGAGGCGTCGATAACATACATTTCTGTGTTATCGACACCTCTTGGGACCATAGCTGCATGACCTCCCCAGCATCACAACAACATGACCGTGAAAAGCTGATTTTTGTTGTATATTTAAAAGATATTTTTATCACTATAATAGTATAAAAATATCAACTGGACATAGAAAAAAAAGTCGGCTTTTGGCCGCAGTGTTATCGCGATACCAAGAGGCATCTGTAACATACATTGCAGTGTTATCGGCACCTCTTGGCAGCATCGCTGCATGATGTCCCTGGCATCGCCAAAACAGTATGTTGAAAAGCCGATTTTTATTGTACATTCAAAAGATATTTGTATCCCTATAATGGTGTACAAATATCTATTGGATATAGAAAAAAAAGTTGGCTTTTGGCCGTACTGTTGTTGTAATACCAAGAGGTGTCGATAACATATATTTCGGTGTTATCGACACCTCTTGGCAGCATCGCTGCATGATGTCCCTGGCATCACTACCACAGTATGCTGAAAAGCCGATTTTTGTTGTACATTCAAAAGATATTTGTATCCCTATAATGGTGTACAAATATCTATTGGATATAGAAACAAAAGTTGGCTTTTGGCCGTACTGTTGTCGTAATACCAAGAGGCATCGTTAACATATATTTCTGTATTATTGACACCTCTTGGCAGCATCGATGCATGACCGCCCCAGCATCATGACAATAGTACAGTGTAAAGCCAACTTTATTTTTTTATGGAAAAGATATTTGTAAAGCTATTATGGTATAGAAATATCTTTTAAATATAGACAGAAAATTGGCTTTTGGCTGTATAGTTGTCATGATACCAACGGGCGTCAATAACATACATTTCTGTATTATCGACACCTCTTGGCAGCATTGATGCACGGTGTCGCTAGCATCATGATAACAGTATGGTGAAAAGCTGACTTTATTTTTGTATTGAAAAGATATTTGTATACCAATTATGGAATAGAAATATCTTTTAAATATAAAAAGAAAATTAGCTATTGGCCCCTTGGTTGTCGTGATACAAAGAGGCATCGATAAGATATATTTCTCTGTTATCAACACCTCCTGGCAGTATCAATGCACGATGTCACCGGCATCATGACAATAGTATGGCGAAAAGCTGACTTTATTTTTTTATTGAAAAGATATTTGTATACCTATTATGGTATAGAAAAACAATTGGCTTTTGGCTGTACTGTTGTCGTGATACCAAGAGGCATTGATAACATATATTTCTGTATTATCAACACATCTTGGCATCATCGATGCACGATGTCACTGGCATCACAACAACAGTACAGGGAACAGCCGAATTTAATTTTTTTATTGAAAAGATATTTGTATACCTATTATGGTATAGAAATATCTTTTAAATATATGAAGAAAATCGGTTTTTGGCCATACTGTTGTTGTGATACCAAGAGGCATTGATAACATATATTTCTGTATTATCGACACCTCTTGGCAGCATTGCTGCATGACGTCCCCAGCATTGCCATAACAGTATGGTGAAAAGCCCATCTTTGTTGTATATTGAAAAGATATTTGTATACCTATCATGGTATAGAAATATATTTTGAATATAGAAATACAATTGGCTTTTGGCCGTACTGTTGTTGCGATGCTATCTTATTTGCATATATAAAATATTGTCGTGATATGTACAGATGTCATACAGTGACATATATTTTATATACGCAAACTTATTTTCCCCCACTGTAGATTTTCTGTTTTCTTAGGTACAATTTTCTTAGTCTCTTTTTTATTTTTATTCCTATCTGATTTCAGAAGTTTGGTTTTATTTTTGTTTCCTATTTTAGGATTTGTTTAATAGGTTTAACTAGTAGTTCTTAGCCTGTACTTGTTAGCTACTAATGATACCAATTGATGCCCCCTGCATCTCCTATTGCTAGATGTTTCGATCTCGAGTGCCTGTTATGTGATACTAATGATACCATTTGACGCCCTTGCTTTAGTGTCTCTCATTTCTTGCCATTTCGATCTCCAGTGCGTTGTACAGTACAGTACACTACAGTATCTGATAATTGTAATAACATTCAACCCCCTTGCTTTGGCATCCAGTGTGTCACCTAGCATTGGCTGACCATCTAAGCCAATTATCTACTATGCTATTGACATTAGTGATGAGATGCTCCAGGGTTTAAAGTTGGTCTGGAACAGCCAGGCTATAACCCTTGTCCATCTCATCACTAACTTCTATGCCTGAGCAGGTCGGATTGCTTGAATTCATTCTCTCCGGTGTTCAGCTGTATTGACATGATACTAGGAGACGATTTCAGACACTTCTAGTACTAGTTAGGCAAGGAGAGAATACTGTAGCGCCAATAGTGTCAGTAGACAATACTGTTCATGGCTAGATTTTATTAAGCCACCCACCCTAACAAAACCCTCATTTCATCTATTTTTTTCATGCTGGAGTCTTGAGTCCAATTGTAGTTGAGAATGCTTAGATTATTATGAACATAATGTTGAATACACTGAAAATGCTATTTTGCAGGCAAATCTTTTACTTCAGTATTGAGTGATAGTCAGTGATCCTGTGCGCCCCCTCTCTCCCCTGGGGAGCCCCTTGTATAAGACCTGATGTGTTGTATACAACACAAGAAAACTATACAAACTTCTCATCTTGACCAAACTGTGCTTGAGATACCTATGATTTTACTCCAGGATGAATCCTAACTTACCTTACTCTAACTACCCTATTACACCATGAAAAAGCAACAGCCCAATACACGCAGTCAGCCAGTGCCCAGAGGTGGCAATCTATACAGAGGTAGATGCGATGTGTAACTCAGTACTATGGGATCCAGAAAAGGGAGATCCAGAACGTGTCCTAATGAATCTCAAGACATGTCCTCAACTCGGGATTCTTCTCCACCCCCGATTGCAAGCCTACTAGGAAGAGCACCAAAGGGCCAGGAGAGGGGCAAAATACTAACCACGGCACATGAAGAACCCGAAACTGAACTGAATGATCAACCAAATACCCAAACAGTGCATCTATTGGATGATAATAGTGATGAGTACCAAACCTCACATGGATGAGACGAAACAGAATCAGACACTGAACCTGATGGAGAAGGTTTCAATATTGCAGATGGCCTGGGATCAAGACGTGATCATGGCTCTCAAGTAGCTAACAGAGAGGGAGATAATAGGGCAAGAACTATATGCATTTCGACCACGTCAGGGTCTCAGGAGATAGATCCTGCTCGGCATACAAGCATGGATCTTGGATGCATAATTCAGTGGAGAGCCTACAGTCCTCCAATGTTCCCATCATTGAGTGATACGTAGTTATTGTTCCTACTGGGTGACCTGCCTGGTCCTGTATCTGGTACCCTGATCTCGAGTCCAGCTCCTCAATCTTGGCGAAATCTAGTGACAGGTCCGGAAAGGGCCATATTAGATGATGGGAAGACTCTGATTCTATGGTACACCCTGTTTGAGCAGCCACTCCCAAATGTTGTTGCTCTGATGGCCCAGGTGCTCAAAGTTTTGGATGCCGCACTTGCTAATATTGCAGATGCTGAAAACATCCAACCCTCAGAGCAGTGCATAAGTTTGGTAAGTGGATTCAGGCACATATGACACAATGCAGAACGCAATACTAACCAAGAAAGGTACGCCAAAAACACTCTGGGGTACGATCCCAGTTTGTACATGAGGTGAAGAAAGAGATCGTGGAGTTATACAGTCTGCCAGACAATCCCACAGCTATGGCATGCAGAGATGATTATCTGCTGGAACGGGACAGGTTTATGTGCGACCCAAGAGGGTACAATGTTTGTCTCCACCAGATGCCAACCATATTGTGACCACTACTGACTGTAAGTGTATGTAACCCAGGGCCTGACATTACGATTCCTTGTGCCCCAGATTCCTGAGGCAATTTTCCATAAGTACTTTGCAGAGAAGAAGATGCAAGGTATTGTAGATCCCGGGTTTCTTGCGTGCATTAATAGCACCATGATCTGCTTGATGTGCACTATAATCTGCCATACACTGCATGCATGGTAAACAGGGATATATCAGGAGCCCAGAGACTTCAAGCCTGAGGCAGCCATGGGTGAGTCTGTGAATCATCCAACTGTTCATTCTTGACCAGGGTGGCTAACCTGTTACCAAACATATAAGACCTTTTTAACCAGGAAAAAGAAACTTGGGGTAAGTTTTACAAGCAATGGTCGAAATAGCGACAATGATCCAAAATGAAAGAATGCCAAGATTCACACTGTAAGCGATCACAAGAAAAGGGGGGAAAACTCTTCTTCGACTCAATGACAACTAACTCAAACTAAACTAACGGTAATGACAGGATAAATATAGGAAAACAACAATGTCCTCCAGTTCTTCCTGAACACTTTCTCTCTCAGGTGTGTCCTCCTTCCTTTCGCAAACACAAAAGCTAACACAAAAGAAAACACAAAGGAAAGACAAACTCCGGCTCTATATTGCCTCTGTAGGTCCACCTTTCCCGCTCGCCCTTACGGTCATTCTGCTCGCACAAACTCGCACAAACTCGCACACATTCCTGGTGCATTCCCGGTGCCTTAATGCTTTCCCGGAAAGCTAAACTGCTACTTGCGCCCGAAGCCAAAGTGTGCTCCCGGCAAACAAACGAACGATCACGAACCCCAAGAGCAAACCATCATGCTCGAGCATGCCGAGCAGCATATTCCAACAGTAAGTGCCCACGGAGGGTCCAGGATACGATTATCCAAAATATTCAAGAAACAATCGATAAGAGGGTTGTGCAAGTTCACGGTGTACAGCTAGACTACTATGAAGGATACAATGACGATTGGGAAGCCGTAAACGCTGAGTTCACGAGTCAGATATCCAACCATACATCTACACAACTGGTACCATGACATACTAATCACTGGAACTTGGACCTAGTGGGACATCAGCGACTTCAGAATCCATCACCCGAAACTGACAGCTGGTTTGACTTGAGCCAGCCGTCGGTAGCCTGGGAGCTTCGGTTACAAGGTTTGGGTTCTCTGAGTCCAGATGATTCTCAAGAAGCACAAGCAGCACCATCAGGGATCTCTTCTCTATCTTGCCGGGTCTCATTGAGCTTTAGGGATTCTCAGGAAGCACAAGCAGCACCAGTGGGGATCCCTTCTCTATCTTGGAGGGTCTCATTGAGCCGTGGAGATTCTCAGGACGCACAAGCAGCACCAGCAGGGATTTTTTGTCTATCTCATGGGGTCGTGTTGAGCCTTGAGGATTCTCAAGAAGGGCAAGCGGCACCAGCGGGGATGTCATCGTAAGCCGGACGATGGCAAGTGAGTGGGTGGGACCATCACTGAGGGTGATTAAGATAAATTAAGAACATATAAAGACTATAAGTAATGGATTGAATTTAGCTTACTATGATGACACTACAATAGAAACCAAAGGACATAGTGCAAAGGAAAAATCAGGGCAATATTCACCATAGAATCTATGAAAAGCTGCCATCTGGAGGGTGTCAGGGTAATCACAATGTAGTATATCAGATATCAGGAGGAAGTTGGGAAGATTGGACAATACTGTGTGCAACATGCAGATAATGTCAGGGGTAATTCACCAGACTTCGGAAGGCATCCTGAGGAGGTCCAGACATGAAGTAGTAGCATCAAGATGAGATATCCTAGTCGAGGTGAAATCTGGGTAAATCGTGTATGCAGGTGGGGATCCAGACTAGAACAGTGTCACGTAGAAAGAATCTGGCTGGAAAAGCCTGATGATAGGCAGCGCCAGGGCATGCATTGTGAGTATCGTGGAATCCCAATGCACACAGGTGAGGATGCAATGTCAGGGTGAAAGATGGCAGAATTAGGCATCCCCACAATGTGGGAGCTTAGGATCAAGTAGCATCCAGATGCAACAGACTAGGATCAGATAGTGTTAGGATGCAACACTCAAGAATCAGACATTGTTAGGATGCAACACTCGAGGATCTCACATTGTTAGGATGCAAGAGCAGAGAATCAGACATTGTCAGGGTGCACCTAGCATAGGGGTCTATGTCTGGATACTGTCAGGATACACCAGGTCCATGACTCGACATCAGGACGTGACGTTGGTTCGACAGTAGGTCCTGGTTAATGGTTATCATTACAGGCACCGTGTGAGTCAGATGCACAGGACACACAGGGCGCAAGATAATATTTTTGCTGATGTCTATTTGCAATATGGATTGGAGTCTGAACAGGCTTGATAGTTTAGAACTGTGTGCAATCAGATGTTATATGGTGAGTTGCACTGGAAGGTAAAACCCACTTTGACTGCGAAATCTGTGCTGATTTTTCATCCTTTGCAGTCCCTGCTTTAGCTAGCTCTGTTCTTTCCACATTAGCAGTTGCACGGTTGGCACTCTGGCCAGAACCTGCATGTCGGCCTCCTCTGCCTGGGTCCCAACCAGGTTTTCTATGAGCATGCTTCATTGCTGGACATTTATTCACCCAATGTTCTTTCCTTTGCAGAAGAAACAATTATCTTTCCCCACATGCTGTTCCTTATCTTTTTCTTTACTGAATCCACCCCCTTGATTTCTTTCACAGTGATCCTGATGCCTCGCATAGAAAGCATTTGTAGCTTCTAGCTCACCAGTACCCTGAGTCAACTGCTGGTGCTCAAGAATTAACTGGTTGCATATGGTATCGTATTTGGTCTCATCATAATTGGAGTTGTTGCAAATTGAGGTACGGAAAGGATGGTAGGAGGAGGGTAGTTTTGACAGAAGAAGGTACTTCTCATCCTGCTCACCTTGGATGTTACCAGCTGTAGGTAACTGATGGAACAGTTTTTTGAGGCTAGAAATATAATCAACAAGGTTATCATCACGATACTGTACCTTCGACAACTCTTCATGCAAGAACGAAATCCTAGCCTTATCCTTTCCAGCATAGCACTTCTCTAGCTTTTTCTAAAGCTCTATGAAGTGTCTCTCCTCTCCATACAGCTCAAAATGAGCACTATCGAGCAGCCTACCCAGTATACCATGGGCCTTACAAGCCTTTTCTCTCCAGAGTCTTTGAGCATTACCACTTTCTACCAGACATTCTATATTCCCAGAGACCATCTCCCAGTACCCCTTCTCAGCAAGGATATCGATGATGGTGAGTCTCCACTCGTGATAATGTACCATCTTAGTGAGAGGCTTGATTCCTAGTGAAGCATGAATGTTCACTTCCTGATGGGTACTTTTGTACATCATGCAATTGAACCATGAAATCACAGTGATAAGGATCGTATCGTGAAACTGTGGCAATAAGTGTAGATCGTATTTCTTTGCGCAATGGACTTCATCAGTCCATGCTCATAACCTGTTACATGGCAACAGTCAAATAGCAACAACAATCCAAAATCCAAAATGCCAAGATTCATACTATAAGCAATCACAAGAAAGGGGGTAAAACTCTTCTTCAACTCAATGACAACTAACTCTATCTAAACTAACAATAATGACAGGATACATATAGGAAAACAATAATGTCCTCTAGTTCTTCCTAAATACTTTCTCTCTCAGGTGTGTCCCACTTTCTTTCACAAACACAAAAACTAACCCAGAAGGAAACACAAAGGAAAGACAAACTCTGGCTCTCTATTGCCTCCATACGTCCAACTTTCCCACTCCCCCTTACAGCCATTCCACTCACACAAACTCATGCACATTCTTGTTGCATTTCTGATGCATTCCGGTGCCTTAATGCTTTCCTGAAAAGCTAAACTACCACGTGCACCCAAAGCCAAAGTATACACCTGGCAAACAAACGAACAATCATGAACCCCAAGAGCAAACCATCATGCTCGAGCATGCCAAGCAGCATATTCCAACACTTCTCATGGTGCCCCTTCTTGCTGTACCTGTAGCAGTTGCCATCAAACTTCAAGATGATTGCAGTGTCTCAAGGTCTTCAGTCAGAATTTTGAGCATTCCCAGTAGTGTTTGATTTTTTCTACTTCAGGTTTCTTCTTGCAACAAACAAGGGTTGACTGGATTCTACAGACTTCTCTCTCTTGAGTTCAGCTTTATATATAGTTAGTAAGGTTTGTAGTTTAATGTAGGTAGCATTTGTTATACTGGTTGTAACAGTTGACTTCATAATCATCATCCAGGTGGTCCATTGTTTATTCTGTGGGAGATCATTGAATACATAGAAAATCATCTTTATAGATGGAGGCAGTTGACTACAGATAGTAAGTTTGCCTTTAATCTCTTTTAGCTTATTGGGAAAAATGAGTACAGTTCTACAGTCTTGGAACTGATACCTGTAAATTTTAGCTGCAAGTAGTTGATATCATAAACCATTAAGATTTCACAGGTTTGTCACATATCATCTAAAATCTTCTTCAGTGAATCTTAGCTTGATTTGTAGTATTTGATCACAATTGCATTGCTTGTCACAAGTCATAACATTTCAATTGCTTTCCTAACATGACCCCATTGGCTAAGCTATTGCTCCTAAAGCTTGTTATAGTTTGAGTCACTTGCATTGAACTCTCTGATGATATCTTTCAACCCTATCGTAAGGTCCCAGAATCTCTGCCTAAGCAGGCTATCATTCATCTCTAGACCTCATATCTGATAACTAGTACTATCAAGATTATCTATCACTACCCTAGATGTGTGCAATAGTAAACTGATTTGTTCAATCATTTTTGCCTTGTGAAATAATACTGTAGTTCAACTGATTTATTATTTAGCCAGGCTTATAACCTGATAGAAGATTACTTCTAATATTCACAATCATACATAGTAGTTCAGTAGTTAGTTGGAGATTATTGGTTGGTCCATGGAATTGCCTTGTCTCATTGCTATATTCATTGTCTCATCTGTACTTCTAAATTATTACCAGCTATAGTTTATTTATACTACATGAAATTCTATATTGATAACCCTATGCATCTTTGATGCCAAGATAAATACAAGTCCCACACATTATGTGCAAACTTTTGTATTACCTAATAGTATGCTAAATACTCCCTTATATATTATACTAATCACTACCTAGATATATCTCAACTCTAACATTCTACTCATAAGATTATCATACCATCACTATCCTGTCTGACATTACAGCCTAATGTTAAATGATCTTTACCAGTCAATTTCAGCTGACTTTGAAAACAGATATCTCAATGCCTTGATATCTGCTTGTGACTATCAGACATGGTCCCAAATCCCCTTGACATCAACCTTGAAATGATGTCTCTTACAGCCACCTGACTATAGTCTCTGTAAAGGTATAGCCTGCTATAAAAATGGTCTTTACTGATAGATTTCTGCTAACATTGAAGACAAATGTCTCAATTCCCTAATGTCTACCTGACATGTTCCTTAATTCCCTTGATGTTAGCTTTGTAAGGATTCCTCTTACATTGTACAGACATCAGTCCCTATCAAGTTACAGACTATTATGGAACTATTACATGTCTATCAAAGTAATACTCATGCTAAATGTGTTTTTCTCTTTTATGTTAGTCATAAATTTATATAGAATTTATTAAATTGAAGTGGTTTTAAAAGAAGCTTTGTGACCTAAGTCCTATATATATGTATTACACTACTGGTATGTTGGTGTTATAAGTTTTGAATTTTAGGCTCTTCCCTCAGATATTATAATATGCTAGCTCTGTATTAGATACAATCATGATATAAGTGCTTAGGACCAGCCATCCTCAGGATATAATAGCTGAGGATCAGACATCTTCAGGATGCAACCACTGAATACGAGGTATTGTTGGGATATACTAGGTATAGTGCTCATTGTCTGGATACAGTCAGGATGCACTGCATATACAACTTAACATCACAATATGACATCACTTTAACATTGCATCCTGGTTAAGGGTTTACATTCTAGGAGTCTAGGCCATATCATGTGCACCAGATACACAGGATGCACAAGATACAAGAAATTATTTTTACTGATGTATTTGATTCGATATTCAGTTGTCAAGATATTTAGGATGTAGCTGACTGGAGTTTTTTACAAATCTAGTTGATAAAATGCTTATACAAAACTGAATTATTCTCATTTTATAGACCAGATTTTCCTGCAATAACTTTAGCTACTATAGTTGACCAACTACTCATTGTATACATATGAACATCAATGTGGGTAAGCAATTATTCTGGCTATTGTGATTGAAACTACCTATTTTTACTGCATTATTCATGTATATTGCTTACAATTTCAAAATAATATCTTTTTTTAATTTTTTTTCCTGAATAATATACTTATTGTTTATTCTAGTTATATTATTGAACTGACTCTGAAAAGTAGAAAGGCAGTTTTATGATTCATATTTTTGGTGGTGACCCACAAGAAAATTGGGTGACTTATTAATAGAGGTTGATCTATAACCCCTCAGATATATCAGAGCCTCTTATACCAAGGTTTCAATACTATCTGTACTTCCTATTACCTTCTGACATACAAGATTACCTATAGGCTATAGCAGAATATACTGAGTTATCACAGGTGAGCTAGAACAGAGATACAGTCCTGGAGGACTAGAGATGGATGATGGTACATCCTGAAGGACAATGTATCCCAAAGCTTATTTGTCAAGTATTGGGCCTTTTCCCACAACACTAAATTCTCATTGACCACCTCATCAATAGGTATTACAGATTGACATGACCAAATCCAAGAGACTAGACTTAGAAGAGGTTGGAACTAATATCATAACCTCAATAGTAAGGGGACTATTTAGTAAGATATTATGTCAGGTGAATAATAAGCTGAGCTTGACTCATAAGGTAGGAGTTATGCAAAGTAGATTAAGGATTTTGAACTATAACTTAGAAGTTAGGAGTTATAGGTTTTCATATGATGAGATACTTGTAAGTTATAGGTATTATTATTAGCATGTTTATTGTTTGGATAACTCATAATTGTAAGTTATATAATGTTCTATATGGTTTGGTTTGATTCATGCATGATGATATGATTCATAGTGATGACTTATATAGTAGGGTGCACATATGACTTGATCTGAGTCATAAGGGATTCTATATAATTCATAATTGCAAGATCATATGATTGGTTAGATTTGGCTGATGAAAGGCCTAAGGGTTCAGTAAAGTATATATCAGCAGGGAGTTTCCCCACAACTTGAGAGATCTTTATGTAACTATCTAGGTAATATATTTATTTATATATTCTATTACCTTTCTCTCATAAATACCTAAAGTACCTGAAGTGAGAATAAAGACTATACCAAGTAGGTCCTATCAAGCATTACAAGCCTTGCAATATGATGATGATGATGATGATGATGTTTGCCAGATAGTAATGTATACTCAATAGAGTATAAGATTTGATATGGAATGAAGCTATATCATTGCCAGTTGTGTGATATAGATAGTGTTGAGGTTGATGAATAGAGTGAGTCCCTTACAGTAGGACTATTAGTAGCCTAACCTACTGGTAATACTGATCAAAGGTTTACACTCAATTAGCTAGATCCAGTATGCCTAATTCTTCACATAATATTAATTAAAAGAATAACAAAGCCTGACACTGATGCAATAGTAAAGACATAAAATAATAACTTTATAGTATAAGATAACCTTACCAATATCCTATAATTCCCCTATAGTGGAGATATAACAAATCCCAATTTTTTATATGAAGATGGGTAGTCATATGAGTCTAAATATATGCCAAACCCCTAGAGCCCTTTCATATCTTTATACATAAGACTTATAAACAGTCTTCATGGCTAGATGCTACCTATCACATGTATAGAAAGATCTACCAACTCATTAGGTCTCATATTTCTCTTCCAGTACATGTATTCCTCAAAGTCTGCTTGCTTAGTCTACTTGTCTTTCCTATTTGATACTATATTTACCCTCTTATTTAATGCTACAATAATATGCTGATGTCCTGAAGGCACTGTTTGTCAAAAAGAGCAGTATCCAAATGTTGACAATAGAAGATCAATTAGTATACCTGTCAACTCTTCACCATTCTGCAAATTTACTTTGTATACAAAGGTACATATTTTATCATAGTCTATTAACCCATTCTTAAAAAGGCAAATGTCTGTAATAATATCATTCATATAGGCAATCACATTTCCTGCCTAGATGGCTAAAGGAATACCTCTTTTAGCTAAGTTCTCCTTTTGACAGAAGATAGTAAAGATTCTAACATTAATACTAATAGCATTATTCTATAATGAACAGAGTATTGTTAACTCTTGCCTTTGCTGCTCTGCTTTTTTCCTTTGCTACTCTGTATCCTTACTTTACTCTTCTGCTTCCTTGCTTACCTATCTTGTTTTCTTGCTTAAGCTTTGCACAATAGTTTCTATCTATCAAAAGGATTGTAGAACTATTCTGGTCTCTTCATTTACATATACCATCTGTGGTTTGTTATATGACCCTACTTGCACTCAAAATCTTGATGGAATTGCTTCCATCAAACACATCTTAACTATTATCAACTCTTTCATTTAATCAATATCACATGGAATATCATATGATAGGAGCCTGGACACTTTTGAAAAGATATCTATCTAGTTAGTAATGAATAGAAAGTTCAAGGATTGAACAAGAGACTAGCATAAAGTCTTCACATATACCAACATGACTTATGACCCACATACCTTTACAAACTGGTCAAAACTGGAAGTTGTATAGGTAACCTCTATATATCAGTCCTTTGTATAGTAACAATATCTTTTTGATTTTATTCTGCCTATATAACCAAGATGCAAAGTCAGTAGGAGTCTTCCTACACTGATACCTGATGGGTCACAAGGATATAGTACTGACAACTAGTGAATGACTGCAAAGGAAGAGAGAATGTTCCCTGATAAGGTCCAGTGGGAGAGTAAAATACCTCCTAAGAAGAAAGAGAGAGCTTTGATAGAGGGGTAGCTTTATTAAGGTAAATTCTGCACAAAGATGATGGGAGATAGGAAGGTTAAAAATATTTTACTATGTTGCTGATGGAGTGTGGGTCCCATACTGGATCTTTGATGAGAATGGGAGTGAGAGGAAAAAAGAGGTAGTACTCTGACACCGAATAAAAGAGTTTTGGTGTTGAAATGTCATGGTTTGATGAAAAGTTAGATGAGTGGAGAGAGTATTCTTCAGAAAATAGATCTTTGATGAGGAAGGAAGAGAGATGAATAAAGAGGGAGAGGAAAAAAGAGGGAGATGAAGACCACGTTTATGGCCTCATGAAGGTCTGGCTGACTAAGTGCTGATATGAGGGTGAGTATGAGTGTAAGCATACTCCTGTCCTGGCTCTAAATATCTCCATTTGCTGATAGCTCAGCACTTTCTAGGTGGACTACATGACCATACTAAAAAGAGTAAAGCATTAGTATTAAATGCTGGCATGGTGTAGTTGGTTATCATACCAGTCTAGCAAACTGGTGGTTGCCCCCAGTTCGAGCCAGAGTGAAATCACCAGTATTCTGCATTCCGGCAGCTCACCTGCTGATACCTTATTTTTTGCTGTTAATACTGAGGGTTTGCGCTGGCTACAGCTCCTTCTTTGCGGAGTTTCGGATTGTTTCTCAGGCTAGGCAGTAGCTATTGAGAATCAACATCGTAGATGGGGGTACTAATGCTCTGGCCTGGGTGAAGGTTGTTGAATGTACGAGATGTACAGTATACGTGAGCGGCCTCATTCCCAATGCATTTGTCCGGACAATCCTGATACATTAGATATAGATGGTGGGACATGGCTATTACAGATATGTATTGGATATCTTAGAAGTAGCTGCTAGTTGAGGACATGAGATGTTAGTGGATTTCATATGTCATTAGCTAGTTTCTCTTATGTTTCTCTTGGTTTCATTTTTCCCTGATGATCTCTATAAAGATCTTATGCTTCCCTTTAGTTATTCACTATCTTCAAAATTCCTGTTCTCCATCATCAGATACTTTGATCAATTCATTCATTCTTTGTTACGCTTTATCTCTTTCATTTCTGCATAGACAGAAACTCAATCACTACTCTATTGTTCTTGGTCATCTGCTGCTACCCACCGAAGTGAGTATATTGAAGGTCAACTACCATTGAACCCCCCAATACTTCACAAAGGTGAGTTCCTTGACACCGCTCCCCTGTTTATAATGTCCTGCTTTACAATGGTACTCTGAGTGAAGCACCTCCCAGGCTAGAGACAGGTTGATACCCGAAGGGAAAGTCAGTTCAAAATATCTTGTCATAAAGGTTTTTGGAATCGCAATCTTCTTACCATACAGCCATCTGATTCCCTTGGCCATTGTTCGTTTTATGCACATGCATTCATACTCCCGTCATCGCATTGTTCTGCTGGTTCGGGCGGAGTTTATAATCGATTGCAGAAATAAGGAAGGGAGTAGGTTGTTTGAATGGTCATGACTGCAGTGGGGGCTCTTTGTTTTTTCTTGCTTATGTTGGATGTTGATGATATCTGGTTCTGGATTTCAGCACATTTCGAGCACACTCTCTACTGGGGTGTGCGGCGTTCTGTGAAGATGCCATGTAATCGTTGCAAATCACCGGCGATCACTCCTCGATCCTAGCTGATTTACAGCTATCGGAAATTGTATAATATACACAAGGACATAGCACATAAGAGATAGGAGCTATGAGGTGATAGGGCATAGTATTTTGGGAAATTAACTTGGGCGATGTTGGGGCATATCACTGAATGTGGTGGATTGTTGTGGAACATTGTGGGAAGTTTGCATGAGTTTCCGGCAGGTTTGTTATTTCGTTAGGTTGTATTTTTCCTTCATTCTGCTGGAATTACGTCTATGGTATCTAGATTTCCTACACTTGTTTTTGCGGAATTAGGCCTTCAATAAACCTCTTTGTCCCCTCTAAAGATACTTTCATATCCGTATCCGTAGCACATAATTTTGCTAATAACATTCAGGATTGAGCTGAGAGGTTATCGATCAGCCAACAACAAATATAACAGAATCAAAAATCAGTGAAGAACACTATCATTACAAAGTTATTCAGGATGCACCCGCGCCGCCCTCCTCTTCCTCAGGCCCATCGGTATACCTAACAGGTCACACGACATACTGCGACAAGACTGATACGATTGCTTCAAGCACGAGTGAAAGCAAGGACATGTAGGTGAAGTGGCAGATTTTGTTGAGAACTGGCCTGCACCTTGCAGGGCATTCCTCAAAAGGCCAGTCAGACAAATGGAATCCTCCGCAAACAAGGGTAAAGGCCATTCCAAGGGGGAATTTATGGTCGAATACAAAGGAAAGACACCGCTTCGCCCATCTTGGTAGCCTGAAGACCATGTGTGGTGGTGCTTGTATAGGCTCCGTTAATATTAGTAAGTTCAATGAATCAAAATTTATTGTGGATGGTGACCTACAATATCAACGTCTATAGGCAACTGAGCTTGCTGGTGAACCGTGGCCACCATGGATGGACCAGCTTGGATCCCTGCGGGTAATAGTATACCTGAATTGTTGTTAGTATAAGATACGTGATTGGAAATAGGGAAACTTTACCAGTATCCGGAGGGGAGAGAGCCCGAACGCCAGCAGCGGACACTGTGGATGACTCAATTCTTGTCGCTGCTGGTATACGTGAATGGTCGTTAGTATTAGGTGTGTACCTGAATATGGGGGATATTTACCAGCATCTGGAGTGGAGAGATGCAGAACCCCCGCAGCAGACACCGCGGGCGACTCAATCCTTGCTGTTAGTGGTATACCTGAACGGTCGTTAGTATTAGAAGTGCACCTGGGTATCGGGGATATTTGCCCGTCTCCGGACTGGAGAGATCCCGAACTCCCAGAGCGGACACCTCGGGTAACTCAATCCTTGTCGCTACTGGTATAGCTCAACGGTCGTTAGTATTGGATATGAACCTAGAAATAGGGAAAATCTACCAGTATCCGGAGGGGAGAGAGCCCGAACGCCAGCAGCGGACACTGTGGATGACTCAATTCTTGTCGCTGCTGGTATACGTGAATGGTCGTTAGTATTAGGTGTGTACCTGAATATGGGGGATATTTACCAGCATCTGGAGTGGAGAGATGCAGAACCCCCGCAGCAGACACCGCGGGCGACTCAATGCTTGCTGTTAGTGGTATACCTGAACGGTCGTTAGTATTAGAAGTGCACCTGGGTATCGGGGATATTTGCCCGTCTCCGGAGTGGAGAGACCCCGAACTCCCAGAGCGGACACCTCAGCTGACTCAATCCTTGTCGCTACTGGGATAGCTCCACGGTCGTTAGTATAGGATATGAACCTAGATATGAGGGATATCTACCAGTATCCGGAGTGGAGAGAGCCCGAACGACAGCAGCAGACACTGTGGGTGACTCAATCCTTGTCACTGCTGGTATACGTGAATGGTTGTTAGCTAGTATTAGATGTGTACCTGGATATGGGGGATATTTACCAGCATCTGGAGTGGAGAGATGTAGAACCCCCGCAGCGGGCACTGCGGGTGACTCAATACTTGTTGTTATTGCTATACCTGAACGGTCGTTAGTATTGGAAGTGCACCTGGGTATGGGGGATGTTTGCCAGTCTCCGGACTGGAGAGATCCCGAACTCCCAGAGCGGACACCTCGGGCAACTCAATCCTTGTCGCTACTGGTATAGCTCAACGGTCGTTAGTATTGGATATGAACCTAGATATGGGGGATATCTACCAGTATCCGGAGTGGAGAGAGCCCGAACGCCAGCAGCGGACTCTATGGGTGACTCAATCCTTGTCACTGCTGGTATACGTGAATGGTTGTTAGCTAGTATTAGATGTGTACCTGGATATGGGGGATATTTACCAGCATCTGGAGTGGAGAGATGCAGAACCCCCGCAGCAGACACCGCGGGTGACTCAATGCTTGCTGTTATTGGTATACCTGAACGGTCGTTAGTATTAGAAGTGCACCTGGGTATGGGGGATATTTGCCCGTCTCCGGAGTGGAGAGACCCCGAACTCCCAGAGCGGACACCTCAGCTGACTCAATCCTTGTCGCTACTGGTATAGCTCAACGGTCATTAGTATAGGATATGTACCTAGATATAAGGGATATCCACCAGTATCCGGAGTGGAGATATTCCGAACCCCCACAGTGGACACCACGGGTGACTCAATCCTTGTCGCTACTGGTATATCCGAACGGTCATTAGTATAAGATATGTGCCTGCAAATAAGGAATATTTACCACCATGTTCGGATGAGAGATCTTGTGCATGCACGCCGGCCCCTGTGGGCGTGTCAATCCTAGTAGGTAACGGTACCCCTGAACGGTCATTAGTAGAAGGTTCTAATTCAGAAAAGGGGTATACCCACCAGCATTGTAGTATAACTGCATAACACGTGATGATAGGCGAACACATGCTCCATATGTTGGTAAAAACCTTGTCAACCACTCGGTATCGTGACCCTTGAGCAGCATGACCTCACCGGATAGGTCATTCAACATAATGGCAGCCTCGATTGCGGGCCCATGTGGGCCAGCCTGAGTGAAAACCGGCGTTTTTTGCAGCCAAGCGACAACCTCGACTGTGGTGAACTGCATAACTTGTTCAAAGCTAACCAATGCCTGACCTAACCTTGAGTCCGCAGTTGCCGGCACCATCATACCTGGCTGTAATTTGTCGGATATTTCTGACTGTCCAGTGGTGTGTGCTTGGTCTGCCATTAGGTCGTGGGTATGATGAAGGTAAGAAAATATAAGCTGGTGGGAGTGGAAAATTAGAAAGGAGGGGGGATGATCTAAAGTTATGACAAGTGACAGGTCTGAGGTTAAGGGAGGGTGGGGTTGTTTGCTTGCTTATCTGAACAGAACACCTGGGGACGCGTCATGCCATACCTTTGGCACGAGCACTCGCACACTGCCACGTCATGGCCTCGTGGGCATTCCCGTCGTATACTCGCGCCATCCCTGTCTTTTCCCTTAATCTCTTTCTCTTGTCAACAAAGTATAACCATACCGTATTCCACACTTCACGCTTGCCTTCTCTACCAGCCCTAATGTGCCGCATTTTCTGGGTATTGTCAAGGGGAAAATCTGTTTTTTGCATTTTTAATCACGTGGTAGTTAGTTTGCTTGAACCGAATCATTATTTGTGAAGGAACTCTATTTAGCTAGAAATTGGAGGGATTACGCGGCCTATGTACATAGACTGGGGGACGCGTCATCGTTTGTTTGCTAGTTTGTTTGTTAGCTTACGCGGCCTATGAGGACAGGCCTATATAAGGGGCTTATCCCCACACCTCACTTAGAAAAGGAAGAACAGGAGGAACCCCACGGAAGAGGTTCAGGAACGCAACAGGAAAGTTGTATTTAGAGGAATTCAGCATAGATAGTTGGACAACTGGGATCAGTTGGACTTTCTTTGGCTTGGATTGGTTTTTCTTTTCGGGTTTGATTGTGGTTTTCAGACTTGTTGTTGGGAGATTAGTTTCTACAGAATTGATTGATGCTTGGTTGTTTTCTTTTACATTGAGCGAACCTGTTTACCATAGGCATTTTTGTTTGGTTGTTGTTAGTGACCGAGAAGCCAGACCTGACCTATCTTGTTGTTTTTCATTTGGTGCTCTGAACCTGACTCGTCGAGAATTCGTTTTTTCATTTGGTGCTCTGAAACGGATAGTCGACAATTCGTTTTTTCATTTGGTGCTCTGAAACGGATAGTCAACAATTCGTTTTTTCATTTGGTGCTCTGAAACGGATAGTCAACAATTCGTTTTTTCAGTATCCTCTAAATGGTGCTAAGATACTTAAACGAAGTGTGCCTCGATAGTCGGACGAGAGTAAACATTTACTGGTAATTTGTGCTCTCCAAAAAATGCAAAACTCCGATAAAAGCATTGTTCGGTGGTGAACTATCACCATAATCTAACATTAGGAACAAATCTTCTTGTAAATCTAGCTCGCCTATGGAGCCAAACTTGATTCGGCCACCTTAGCTCAATTTCGAGTTTACCCACAAAATGCGGTATTCCGTGTGTGCTAAGCCCGCGATTCCGCCTGTCCATACCCCTTCTTCGGACACCAGACCAGGACATTTTTGACGCATATCTAGACCTCCTAATCTCGAGAAGGGTGTGAGTATAATACTCACTCGTCTTTACCGGAAATGCCTCCGCAAGCCGAAAATTTAGACAGGGATCCCGCAAAGAAATCGGCGGGCGGAATCATTCTTGGCAAAAATGCTTGAGTACTGTACTCCACACATCCGATTGGCCTAGCCACTCCAGCATACAGCATAATTAAGGCTGTCAAAACCGGAGGGAAAGAAAGGACAAAGCTCTGTCAACAGAGATGATAACTCTATCGATGTGGAGCCAGAGTGGGAGCGAACAATGCCATCTAGTGCGATAGTGTGGGCACGACATCCACTGAGCACAATACAAAGAGGATGTGGGTTAGGAGTGTGATCAAGTGCGGGAATTGAACAAAGCATAGGGGGCTTCTGGAAAAATCAGACAGAATAGCAAATTATGACCTGATATTCGAGCCTATTTCTTTAAACTAAATACAAGATATCACAGATGCTTATATATCCTTCGTTCCCCCATTGCTCCTCCATAGCTCCTCCATAAAACATTGTCCAACTATCGCCCAACGCCATCGCCAGTGCCACTAAACCATTTATTTCCAGCTACCCAGCTATGATGGGTACCTCGGGTAAATAGCTCAAAGTCCTCCAAAGTCCCTCAACCTGTTTTACGCCATCTATGACGTTCTCACATTGTCATAGTCTACTTGCACTCTTCCGCAAACTCCCTAGCCCCTCAACGACATATCTTTCTTTTGGCAGTGGGTGGTTAGCTGGAGACATGATCCTCACTCGGGGTACTATCTTGCCCATCATTGTTGGCAGTGTAACTAGTCTTCAGTACTCTGCGATAAACAACACAGAAATGACTTGATGGAATCTTCTGCCAACGGCGCAAACTAACATGATGTGTGAACAAATCAAATGCACAACATCCCTGCCTCCAGGGACCTAGTCTGAGTGCCTTCCTCTACATCCGCCATCTCCTAAATTCAATAGGTAACCCACATGCACATATGCGAAGCTATGGAGATATATAAGTGTCTGTACGCAGGGTCTCATTACTAATAGTGATTGCTATTCAACATTGTATCGATCAATGAGTGATAAAGTATGAAAGTATGTGGCAGAACATCAATAACAAGACACGACTGTGCCCACCATCCACATTAACATTCCAAATATCACAAACTGAGTTGCAAAGCTTGGACTTCACATCCTGCATGCCACAAATCTAGGGATTCCTCAGATGATATATTGGACTCGACAATTTCCCAATCCCCACTGTATTGTGATCCTGTACTTAGGCACTCAGTTCAATGATAGCCATGGGTGCCGGAGGTCACTGCGTTGTTTCAAGTAGACATAGTGCTGTTGAGCCTCTTGACTGCCAAGAGCAGGGTGACAAATGTAGAGCCCTGCATGGATGTGTTATGAGTGGAGGGGAGATGGAGAGAGCGTAAGCATAATACCTCTACTTACCCATCAGGTCCATGCATCTCTTGGTATGTGGCTCACAATTATTCTTTTATTTGAGTAGTGTTATCAAGGAGAGTACACTAAAGAACCCCTCTATTGAGCCAGCAGTGGAGGATAGCTCACAAGTGAAATGCTCCTATTCTGATGTGTCCTATATTCTAAACTAATACTGATGGCAGGGGCTATAGCAGCATCAACAATGTGAAAAGCTGGTATGGGTTCTCAACACCATGCACCAACACTGTTATGTACAGTGCTTAGCATGAAGAGATGAGAACCTACCTAGCCACTCACTCCCTGGACCTATACTGCTCAACGGAATCCAATCTGAATTTGGTCATTATTTTCGCTGGCTGCTTTTCTCCAGTTGTGGGCCCGATCCCGCTTATTCAAGACAAGCACCAGGCTGATGATGTGGGGGAAGTTGAGCACCATCTAAGGCTCTTGGTCCAAGATGCTACCAAGAACCTTTAGATATTGAATGGGCACTGTCTCGCTGAGGGGCAGGAGGCTGGTGGTTGTGAGGTGGTGGGACCTCAGAGTAAGTATTTCCCTGCCCCATCTATTATCTGTTATCCTCATCCTCACATATTTTATTAGTAGTTCAGCCCGATTGGGACTACCCTTATTGCCCTCACACAATAAGGATGCACATTGTCAGCCAGACAGGTGTCCTAGAACTTGCATACTAGTTCCTTGCCCACCACTGGTGTGCCAGTGACATAGAACAGGGAAGCACCTGGGGGGTCCTGAAATTACCGAGCATGGATATTCTGCTTTGGGTGGTCAAGTGAGAGTAGGTGTTGGGGGTAATCAGGTGCCCCTACAATCTCCTCAGTGTGACTGGTGGGGTGCCCAAGTACATTGTTAGGTACACTCCAAGGACTGGACCCCCAAGGCTGCCCATAGCAGATACCCATTCTTCAACTGCAAGCCTGTGATCTCTGTGGGCATGCTGGAGATATCAGGGAGGCTATGGTAGAGCAGGAAACTGAGGTGAAGGAAGAGGAGGGGGAGCAGGAGGAGGAGCCAGGGGAGGAGGAACTGGTGGTGGGTTCCAGGGAGGATACAGGTGAGGTGGAAGAGTCAGAAGTGTTTGTAGGGGAGGATAAGGATGAGGACAAGTCAGAGTTGGCCTCTGGTGAGTCACCACTCCTGATTGGTGATGTAAGTTTCTAACCTAACTGTGTTTCAGTTAACTCAGCTAATTACCAATATAGGACAAAGAACTGGTAGAGGGAGCGTGCTCCTTGATGGGCCTGGACTCCTCAGCCCCAGCAGACACTAGGGCTTCCAGGCACTCAGATGCAGAAAAACATTGAATGATGCTTGCTCTTGTTCAAGAGTAGCCCTGGTTGGATGAATTCCAAACTCGATCACAGCTAACCAACCTTGGTTGTGTCGATGGGGCCCTGGACAGCTCCCCTGCCCCTGATGCACTGATGGTACCACTGACACCCATGATGCCCCCTGTGTCGCAGCCATGTTTAGTCAGCTCTAACCCCCCAACTCCTCCAATAGTTCCTTTGGCTCGTTCATCCCCCCTGGTACTCCACCAAGGCACAAGAGTCCAGAATGCACTAAAATAATTTTCCCCAAGCTAGGATTTTATATTTTCTTAGGTTGAACTTTCTGAGTATTCTTTTTTTTTTTACTATCTGGTTTTGGGTTTTATTTTGATTTGCCATTTGCGGATTTATTTGCTAGATTTAGCTAGTAGTTCTTATGCTGTACTTGTTAGATACTAATAATACCCATTGATACCCCTGGTATCTCCTATTACTAGATTTTTCAATGTCAAGTGCCAGGTATGTGATAGTAATAATATCATTTAACTCCCTTACTTTAGCATCAGTCATTGCTTGCCATTTCGATCTCAAGTACCTGGTCTAGTACAATCGACTATAGTAGGTGATAATAGCAAGAGCATTGAGCCCACTTGCTTTCCCATTCAGCATGGCCTGTATTGTTAGTCATTAGCTCACCAAGCATTGGCTGACCATCTGAGTCCATTATGTACTAGAGGATGGACATTAGTGATGAGATGGACCGGGGTTAGAAGTTGGTCAGAAATGGCCAGGCTATAACCCCTGTGCATCTCATCACTAACATCTATGCCCAGGTAGGTCAGCTTTCTTGAATTCAGCCTCTCAAGTGTTCAGCTATGTTGAGTCGATACAGGAGATGATTTCAGATACTTCTAGTACTAGTTAAGCAATGTGAAAATACCTTAGTGCCAATTGTGTCAGTAAAAGATATCATTTATTGCTTGATTTTATTAAGACACCCACTATAGCAACACCCACATTTCACTTAATTTTTTCATGCCAGAGTCTTGAGTCTAATTATAGTTCAGAATGATTAGATTATCATGAACATAATGTTGACTACTCTGAAAATCCCATTTTGCAATCAAATCTTTTGCTTCAATAAAAAGTGACTGTCAGTGATCCTACACCCCCCCTGCAGCCCTGTGTATTAGACTTGACATGTCATATACAACACCCAAGAAAATTATACAAACTTCTCATCTTCACCAAACTGTTCATGCGATACCAAAAGTCATTGGTAACATATTTCTGCATTACCGATACCTCATGATGTTATGACTACATGATGTCCCATAGCCTCATAGTTGCAACAGCATGAAATCCCATTGCATCACAGTTGCGACAGCATGATATCGCATGGTGTCATGGTCATGATACTTGTACTTGTCCCCCGATCCTCGCACCTTCTCCTGTGTATCTCCATATTCTCTTCTACAGGTCTCCCCACTCCACCTATATTCTCCCACTGCCAAACCATTACATTAAGTCATTCCAATTTCTATGTGCACTAGACTCTTGAGATAACCTCTGTGAATCTTGTTTCTGACCAACCACTCACAAGCAGTAGATAGAGAAAGTTACAAACCAATGCACTTCTCTCGATATATAGCTTCATGGCTGGTATAATTTTGGGACCAGGTTGTGACATTTCTCAGGTCATGAGAATTGGCATGATGATTAGTTACAGATCTGTTTGTGGAGCCTCTCCTCAATGCAGATAATCAATACTAGAACTGATCCTATTCTTAACAGACCGCCTCTCACTATACTATTCTAAACATCCTATACCATCCTATATCTTTCACAACAGCCCTGGCATTGTACCAATAATGGTACACCAGGAAACCTTGTGCATCCCATCTACCACCCAAAACCCAGCAGTATAAGGTACAGGCCTGGGAGCAAAGGGCTGGTAATAATTGATACCACACTGTATGTAATGGTGAAGTCCTGTGTCAATAGGGGATCTACCTCAATAAATGTCTCTTTGTCCAAGGGCAAGCAACCAAGGCTCAGGCTAAGGACTGATAGCAAAATGGGAAGCTGGTTTGATAAGGGAATGTCCCTGACCTGGGAGGACCAGGCAGCCTGGAAGGAGGTCGAGGAGATGGGTGAGAAGGTATTCTGCATTATTCAGCACAAGCAAGGTATGCAATACCAGGCATGTAATATATATCATAGAATACTCAAACAATACATACATAGAAAACATTATCGAAGTTGTCCTCAATATAGATATTGAGACACACAACTACTGTCCACACCAGACCAGCCTGGAAGCGCTATCCCTGGACCAAAATGATGTGCATGATGCCTGCCATCAGCAAGTGAACATTGGTGTAGGGGAACTGTATGTGGCCCTTAATTGTAACTATCATCCCCTTCTTGCTGTATTTGCCAATCCAGCCTTCATCATCTATGGTGAGCAGGTTAGGGTAAGGATTGTGGAGTAGGCTACAGAAAACATTACTAAGTATTGTGAGAGTTAGCCTCTGAGGCTTCCCAGCAGCATAAGAAACAATCATACTGAGGATTGGCTGGGGCAAAACCAACAACACTATGCCTATCTGAACTTTCACTGTAGAGTGTTCTGTTGGAGCATTTGGGCACAACAGGGACATCAGGGTCCAGGACTCATTTGACTAAGGATACAAATGATGTCAGTTCAAATATATTCAGAGACCTATAAGCACTGCTTACCTCATTCCAGAATATCACATAGCTTAAGGGGTTACTTCTTGGGGCTATTCACAGGCCATAACATAATACAATGAAGTCCACTAGTATTGAGCTATTACCCAATCACTTCCTGAATCTATAGACTAATTAGGGCGATGAGTGCTTTTCCATATATGCATGCCTTATCAACATCATAATTGAGCCGCACTTAGACCAGGGCAGCCTTGACTAGATAATGAGTGCACTATTAGGATAGTTTGGAGGGGCTGGGTTTTGTGTATTCAATTTGGAATGATGCTTTCACTTTCCTGTGAGTTCCATCACAGGCATCCGCAGTCACAACCTAATCTACTTTACAAGACTCTGGACTGATTCCGGACTCTGCTTAGTTTTGACTATGCATCGGTTTCTGCTGTGATATATTTTCATGAATTAGACAGAGGCAGGCACCCATCGATTGTAGATGTACAAGCAGAAGCATGATTGCATGAATGGTACTGGTCTACCTAATCTCTAGAATGACCGTTCCAATTCTAAATTCTTTCTGAGAAACTAACTTACCTTATTTGTATGTTAGGATGTATCTGCACTCTGTTTTGTTGGATTATACCTGAGGCCATGTGGCTGTATTGATATGTAGATGTGAATTTGTGCCGGATCAGAATAAAAAAGATAATATGAGAACAATGATAATATAGCTAGCAACAACATTCCTAAGTCTACTATAACATGTAACTAACATTCATGAAATAAGATTCTAATTGACACAAGTGTCATGATATGAAGTGATGTGGAGTGATGACCCAAGAATGAGAAGTAGCAAGTGTTCAAGTTATGAAAAAGAGGATAAGATGATCTAATAAGATGGGGTAATACAAGGCATCCAGTTATAAGTGCTAAGCCTATTTGGATACTAGTTATAGTCCAAAGTGTGCCAACCCCTTGACACAGTATGCCATTGATACACATGAAGATCAACACTATATAGTACTCCTGCACCTCATAATATATAGAGGACCCTCGAGATTGACTAAGTAGACTTTCACCATAGCTGTCAAATGTCAATTTTGTAACTGAAGTTATCTGCAAGTAGGCACATATGAGAAACACTTATGAACTGTGCATGCAAATCTTGACATCATACTTGCCTCTACTATAGGATACGTACCTTCTGCGAGTCCTATTAATGACATGGAAAGAGATCTATTCCATGACTCAGAGGTAAATGTAGAGAATGAACAGCCAGATTCTGACTATGAATCTAATCTGGACCCCATAGGATGTGATGCCAATGTATTGAATGATGACATCACAAACAAGTCTAATGCTGAAGTGCTCAACCATAATACCTCAGCAATAGCCAGCAGACAAGCACATTACCCAGGTACCAAGGAAGAGATTGGAGACATAAGTAGGTTTGAGCATGAACACCATACTCGGTGCCAGGATCCAAGAGCTCCATTTGCCACTGCACACCATTTGAAACTTTCATCTTGCTTCATTCAGAGTCAGGTCTCAAAGTCTTGGAATAATAAATGCTGTTCCAGTGGTCTGGGTAGTTCTATATCAGTCAGCTTTAGTTTAATGCACACACTGCAGAATCATCCCTGATTATTGGACCCCTAGAGTCCTTATTTACAATGGTTCAAAGATGAAGTTGATGATGGCTAGAGAATATAGCATTTCTTGTGTTGGAATATCCTTGACTGCGTCAGATATCTTATTCAGCAGATAGCATACAGGGATGACTTACTCTATCCACCGTTGCATTAATATGACCAGAATAGACATAGGATATATGCCGAAATGCATACAATGGACTGGTGGTGGAATATCCAAGTACTGTACACCCTGCTTTGCAACCTCCTTCATAAGAGTATTAGTTCATCATTTGTAGGACACACTTCCATGGGGTGCAACTCTAGTTCTAATAATTGGAATGTCCGATCAGATGCATCTTTCAAACTTCCTGGGTGACAAGAAAGCATGGTCTGTCTATATTATGACCAGAAATCTCCTATCAACAAGGTATTATAGACCTGTATCAATGGCAGTTCTCCTGCTTACACTATTACCTGTCCCATCCAAGTTCCCAAAGTCCTCTTGAACAGACAATCTAGGGAGACAAATCAATACTGATATACTACAAGCCATATTGGAACTCCTACTCTTGCCCTTGCAAGATGTGCCTCTTGACAATATCTCAATTGACTGTGCAGACAGGAAGGTCTGGCAGTACTTCTCTATCTTGTCCACGTAGGTTGTGGACTATATGGAAAATGTTCCACTACACAGGGTAAAATTTAATAACTCTCAGAAATGTGAGGTACCTTCTGATGTATTGGGGACAGATGGATAGGAGACATATCACATGTGAGATGATGCCACATAAGAATACCGCAAACAAGAAAATGAGCATTGGTCGACAGACTCTGAGTCAGGAGACATAAATACTATGTTTGATCTACATAGTATCAAGATAGGATGGAATGTTTTCTATAGGCTTCAATGGGTTTTGGCACCGGGTCTGCACAAGCTAGATTTGTTCCATACAGTTTATTTCGAACTATTTAAGCATATGATGGACTGGGTTCAGGGATTCTTGAAGAAACATGCACCACTGCATGCTTTTGATAATCCTTGGAAGGCTTTACTATCCTACCCAGGATTCTTTGCACCTAAAAAAGTATACTATGAGGTTACACAATGGCAAGGAAAGGAGATGAGGAATTTGGTGGGTTGTCTTTTGGGAGTTGTCATCCTGGTATTGAGGCAGCATAAGAGTATGAAAGTATTACCATTCAAACAGGCACTTGCCTCCATCAGGTCATTACTCAATTTCACTTTCATGGCCCAATATTGAAGACATACACCTGAGACCTTCAATTATATGGAACAATATCTGAATTGGTTGCCTGATGTGAAAGATATCTTCTTGGTGTTTCGAATATCACAGAGGCTACAGGCAAAGGTTGACAAGTAGCGAAAGGAGCTATGACATTAGAGAATACTGGTAAACAAATGTGTGGTGAATTTCAACCAGCATTAGGTATGAGAACAAGATTATGAAGAAGAGATTGACCAATGTATAGAACTCATCTATAAAGAATCTCATTGCAACTTCATTAAAATGCATCTACTAAGTCATTTTCAGAGTCAGATATACCAGCAGGGTAACATTCAGATATAGTTCACAGAGTTTGATGAGCTCACACATAAGGAACAAATCAAGGAGGGGTGGCACTATTCGAATAAAAATGATACTGCAAAATAGACCCTGACAGCTATGGTCACTCGCATGCAATCTGAATGAGACTTTTGAATCTGGATTGCCTTTGCTATTGCAGGGCTGATCTCACTGCCAATATCATGGAATCTTTAGATAAAATGAATACTATATTAATGCCAGTCACCAATTCTCGGATCCTAAAGGGGCATCATGATGATGATTTCGATGTGATAGATATTTGCCAGGTCTTGGGCATCTCATCAGAGAGCATCTTTCAGGAATTGATTCGACATTGCTAGACTAGCCTACCCACCAAGTGCTGTATTCCTGAAGATCCTGCTATACTTTAATTTGTTCCAGTTGAACAAGTAATGTAACTTGAAATCCCTGTTCTCACATTCCATGAAACCGACATTTATTATATCTACATGACATGCTATACTGTTACCCAACTCTTCATGAACTTAGCAAGTCGTAACAATTGGATTTGGGTAAAGACAGGTGGTGAGCTTATGAATAGTGTACTCTGGCACCATCTCCCTGGAAACCTCTGGGTGCTGTTCAAAATCAGAGAATACATACACAAGAACATGGTTTGCAGACTTGTATGTGTCTAAATATAAAATGTGATTAACTCGAGACACATATCTAATGTCCACAGCCTTGTCATGGGACAGCCAAGAGAAGATGTAACAGAGTTTAATATAGTAGATATAAGGACGATCATAGGCCTAGTGTACCTCATCACAGAGACAGACCAGCAATAGCTTGTTAACAGCCATATTGATTTACGGACATTTAATGAGATTTATTCAGGAATCATGAGATCAGACAGTCAAGCAACAACTGTTGACTTAGATAAGTATTCTGCATCAAGGATGGTTGAATAGCATAGAGAATATTATAACATCTTTCATTGCAACCTTTATATAGAAACCTCTATGTAGAAAATTAATAGAAACTAAATAATAGATACAACTAAAAGTATATGATATAGAAAGTTATGGTGGGGGATTGGTCAGTCCTTGAGATTGGTGCCCTGATGACACTACAGATTGAAACATCATGGGTCCCAATGCTGTGATGTTGCTGTAGGACATCATGAGTCCCAACATCGCTTGGATGCACTGAAGAAACCAGACAGATTGCAATGAATTGCTGCAATGCACTGTGGCCTCAATATGAGGAACCAACAATAGTGATGTATCAGCATGCTTGGAAGGTTAAGGGCAGAGATGGGGACATTGGGGGATGGAATGCATCCATGGTCAATGTTAGGATGGAGATATGGCATCGTGATAAGAGATGGAAGGAATGTGATAAAGGGTGACCCTGTGTCGCTATGCCCTATGGTACTCCTGTGAGGCAGCTGTCATAGTCAGACCTCAGGATATGGGGAAGAAGCTGGGAGAGAGATGCAGATCTCCAGGGGTCATGAAGATGTTGACCTAATGTCAGCTATTGTCCTGAGGCTGCAAGGCATTACCATGTAGCACAGGAGACACCAGGTACAATATTGTATTGCAACATACATCATGATGTATAGGGTACAACAGGTGGTTACAATGGAACTCAGGATGTACTAGGTGCACTGGGTGCATGAGAAATATGGCATTTGTCAGGATGTGAGGTCTATACATCTGCTGCGGGATCTTTTTTTGCTCATGATGGTGGTTGGGTTAGATGGGCAAGAGTGGGCTTTGACTTGGTAAAATAATGGGGAAGTTAGAGAAGCAGCTTGTAAGAGGGATAGGATTTACAGCTTGCAGGAGATTCCAAGTGATCTGAGATGGAGAATCTGTGAGTGCTAGTTGTGTTCCAGCTTTTACAGAAGGATTATTCAGTTAAGGTTGGAAGAGCTAGACAAGAGTTTACTCAGTGAAGTAAAGGTTTTAGCATTAGGTTGCAATGAGGCAATGGTTTTATAGAGGCAGATGAGGAGATGTTATATTAGGCAATCATATGATCCTGGTGCAATTACCAGGTGATTTTACCTTGATGATTTAGTTCACTATACCTCATGAGAAAGCCAATCACAGCTCAGGGTTCTTGTTGCACCACTGGTTGCAGGTTATTCTCATGATGCAATGGGAGATGTAATTGGAAGCATTGTCAATCAATAAGTGGCATGTAATTTCCCAGAGATTATGGTGATTGGTTGATGGAGGATGGAGAAGTTAAATGGTGAGAAAGATGGAATGAGTTGGTAGAGTGCTTCGTTTAGTTCTAGTCTTAGCTATGAATGTTGGGTCGACATCAAACTGAATAGGGGTACATCTGTAAAGGGAAAAATCTGATTTCGCATTTTTAATTATGGGGTAGTTAGTTTACTAGAACTGAATCAATATTTATGAAGGAACTCTATTTAGCTGGAAATTGGGTGCATTATATGGCCTTTATATATTGACTGGAGACAAGACATTGTTCATTTGCTAGTTTGTTGGTCACCTTACATGACCTATGATGACAGGACTATATGATAAGTATCTACTAACTACCCTCCTAAGAAAAACAAGAAGGAACCCTACAGAAGAGGTGCAGAAATGCAACAGGAAAGATGTATATAGAGGAATTCAGCATAGATAGTTGGACAACTGGGATCAGTTGAACTTTCTTTTATTTGGATTGATGTTTCTTTTTGTGGTTTTATTGTGAATTTCAGACTTGTCATTAGGGGATTATTTTCCACAGAGTTGATTGAGGATTGGTTATTGTCTTTTACATTCAGCAAACCTGTTTCCTGTGGGTATTTTTGTTTAACTGTTGTGTGTTATTGAGAAGCCGGACCTAACTCATCATTTTTGTTTTCATTTAGTGCTCTGAACCTGCCCTATTGATATTTGTTTTTCTCAATACTTCTTACTATGCTCAACATGTTCATGCCATCCCCATGCCTGCTATATCAGGTTGATGTTTGGATAACTATATTGCTATTCCAATAAAGATCTAGTTTGTTCTCCCTTTGTTTATTTATTTGTTGTTTTTTTCACCATTTACCTTTTTACTGTTCACCTTTTTACTGTTTGCCTTTTCTACCATTCAGCTTTCCACCACTTATTGTGCCATCTGCTATTTTGGTGTTTGCTTACCATGCCACATTATGGGAGGAAAGCGTGGGAGCTGCATTGGTTCAGGAATAATATAGGTGGGGAAACTGTTCAGCTGTGAGAATAGTGCGGGTGCAGAAATGGTGTGGGTGCTGGAGCTGTATAGGTGCAGGAGTTAAAATGACTGCTCAGAGTAGTGACAGACTTTGTGAAACTTGTATTTCATTTATTTATTAGCATGGGAGTCTGCAGTAGCAAGGCAGACTTATGTGACAAGATTGTAAGATGGTGTATGAGAGTGAGTAATTGAATATTTGTGGTGATTAGTAGAATGGTAGAAGGACTTTTTTATTATACCTTTCATATATACTCCAATCTTTATAGTTGTGTTAGTTTGGTATTGAAAAAAAATAAATTGTGAACAGGTCAGGTTCAGAGCACTAAATGAAAATAAAAGAGTAGATCAGGTCTGGCTTCTTGATTACAAACAATAACTAAACAAAAAATGCACACAGTAAACAGGTTCACTCAATGGTAAAGAAAACAGCTCACACTCAATAAATTCCTTAGAAAATAATTCCATAACGATAAGTCTGAAAACCAGAATGGAAACCCCAAAAAGAAAAATCAATCCAAATAAAAGAAAGTCCAAGTGATCCTAGTTGTCCAGCTATCTATACCGAATTCCTCTAACTACAACTGTCCCCTTGTCTTCCTATGCTCCATCCAGCAATTTTCTGTAGAGTTCCTTAATTCCAACTTCTGTGGTTGTTCCTCTTCACCCCATTATTCCTCTATTGTTTTTTCTAAGTAAGGTGTGGAGATAAGCCCCTTATATAGGGCAGCATCATAGGCTATTTAAGCTAACAAACAAACTAGCAAATAAATGATGACGCATCCCCAGTCTATATATATCGACCATATGATCCCTCCAATTTTGAGCTAAATAGAGTTCCTTCACAAATAATGATTCAGTTCCTGCAAACTAACTATGTTGGAGGTCATGAGTGAAGTGAGGGAATGAAGATAGCATGAAATGAAAAACAGTATATATAGTTGGCTGTATTATCAAGAGATACATATCTGAGATCTTCCTACTTATACCCATAAGGGGTATCTATATATAGTGATATGATATTTGACCTGTGCCTGTGTAGCATGTAGCATGGTAGGTGTACATTTCATCATGTTGAAGTAACACTTATAACACTCCGACTCTTCCATTATTTTCTTAGAATGAAATAGGGAGAGAAGGAAAGAAAGTAAAACAAAGGGGATGAAAAGATGAAAGGGGGCACTGGATACAGAACTCATAGCCTCATCAAAAACCTGTTCTTCATTGCAAAACTCTGCAGGAAAAAAGCTGTGCAAAGAGAGGAAAAGAATGCTACACATGAGAGCAAACTTGACAAATAGTAGAAGAAGAAAAGACAACCTAGAAGAAGAAAAGAAAACAATTTAATAGAAATAAGAAAACTTCCCACCAATTCAAGTTCCCATTCAGTGAGATTGAATCCACTACTCATCTTCTTTCATAATCTCAGCTTCTCCTCCAGGTCAACAAGTTCCATGCTGTGAAGGTGAAGCCAGAAGGTTGTGGTAGGCAATGACTTGGTCATAATGTCTGTGATGTTGTTTCTGGTAGGGGTATGCTGAAGCCTTATCTCACTGTTTCCATAGGGTTTGCCAACATAGTGATAATTGATCTCAATATGTTTCCTGCACTCGTGAAACCTGGCAATTTTGATCAATTTAATGGCTGCTTGGTTGTCGATATAATATGATCAGCAGATTCATAGCAGGCAAGATAGGGGAGAGGACAGCTTGAATCCCATGAAGAATCTGGTGAAGCCAACCAGCCTCCATAGGTGCCTCACTAGTACCAATGTATTTGGCTTCTATTGTGGACAGTACCACTAGTGACTGTATCTTGACTTTGTAAGAGATGGCAACCTTATGGTAGAGAAAGATGTAGCTGGCAGTGGAATGACGATCAACTGGGTCTCCAGCCCAGTCAGAGTCCAAGAAACCAGAAATAAGGTCTTCTGAGGTTTCTGCAATAGAGTAATTGAGCAAAAGTTGCTCAGTCCTTTAAAGATAATGGATGACTCGTTTCACCATCCCTAAGTGGTGGGTTTGTAGTTTCACTGTATGCTTCGAGAATACAGATACACAGTATGCTAGATCCAGTCTTGTTTCAAACATGAGGTACATGATTCCTCCAATGATTGCCAGGTAGGTCTTTTTATCATCCTCACCCAACAGTGGCGAACTGTTTTCCACTCTGGATCCTGGCTCGAGAGGCGTGGTGTGGCCATTGGAGTCATGTAGGCTGAGGCATTTAAGAACCTTTGTGATGAAGTGAGATTGTGTGAGGACAATGTGGTTCGAGGTTTGAGAGATCAAGATTCCTAGTTATTGACTCACTAGTCTAAGGTCAGTAATTTCGTAGGTTGATTTCAAGGCTTCTTTGATCTCGGACAGCTACTATTCATCATCATCTCATGCACCAAGTAGAATATCATTGATATATAATAGAATCATCATTGCTCAAGACTTCGAGAGGTAAAGGTTCTGATTTGAATCTCTCTTAGAATTGCCAAGTGAGGTTAGAACAGCCATGATATCATTGTACCACAAGCGTGGTGCCTGTTTGAGGCCATAGAGTACTTTGTGGAGATGAAGCGTTGAGTGGGGTGTTAGTTCCTTGGCAAGTTCGTGATCAAGCCATTCGATCCCCTGAGGTACTGCTATGGCAGTCTCTGCATCGATCGCCGGATTGAGGAAGGCAGTTATAACGTCACGGTGATGGATCATGGCATAAAGTTCTTACACTAAAGCGACATGGATCTCGAAGGTTGTTAGCCTTGCAACAGTGGTAAATGTCTCACTATAATCAACACCCTGAACTTGTTCAAATCCCTGTACTACTAGCCTTGCTTGGTAGCATATGTTTCCTTAAGCATTTTTCTTCAGTCTGAAGACCCATTTACAACTAACAGGCTTCCTCTCATCATCTTTCACATGATGCAATGTACTATGTACTTTCGAAGAGCTATACTCATTTCTCATTGCTTCTCACCATCGGCTATCTGATGCGGCTTCACAGTAACTCTCTGGTTCCTCAGCATATTGAAATATCTCAACTATTTGTGGGACAGCATCAGCACTACTGCCAGATTTCTCTTCAATCATGCTGGTATTCACATTGAGTCTACTCGATCTGCGCTGTCTTGTAACAGGTATCTGCTTCGAAGTCACCCATCCTCTGTTAGCCCCTTCTGACGTAACAGGCATTTGATCCAGGTCTTTGTTGATAATGACCACATCTTCTAGCTCATTATGACAGGCATGAGGCACTTGCTCAACTACCTTCAGATACTTAGGAGCCTCTTTCTCGACTGAATTCTGGCCTTGGTACATTGGAGCTTCTCATTCGACTGCTCTCAGATACGTAGGAGCCTCTCGCTTGACTGAATTCTGATTTGTGGGAGACTCTAGCTCGACTATCCTCTTGCCTGCAAGTGTTTCCTCAGGCTCTACATTCTCTTCATCTGAGTATACCTCTTCAGGTAGTACTTCCTTAAGTACATCCTCAAAGCTCACGTCACCAACAACTTTCTGTTCATTAAAGATGATATTCGATGCAGTAATCATGTGCTTCTCAGTAATGTCCCACAGTCTCCAAATAGTAGCAGTGTGATGAATGTAGCTTATCATAATGCATGGCCTGGAGGGCTTGCCGAACTTTCAATTTTTGGAGTGCAGGGGGGGACAAAGCTTGCAAGCCTAACAATCGAATCTGCACAAATGATGAATTTCAGTCTTCTTCCCTTTGTTCAGCATTTTGTAAGGACTCTTGTAGTTCAACAGTCTGCTAGGCGAGTGCTCGAGACAGTACGCAGTGGTTGAAATTGCCTGAGCTCACATGGCAGTGGGTAGGCAAACATCAATGAGCATTGTTCGTGCTTTTGTAATGAAGGTTTTGATTATTTGCTCGCTTTTGTCACTTGTGTGAAAGGTGTACGGTAGAGCTGGTTCAAAGGAAATTTCCCAAACTCTAAGTATGGCCTGAAAGAGATGATTATCATATTACTCATGCCCATTATCACACTGAAATCTTGCGATAGGGCATTTTAGATATGCTTTCTCCATCTGTGCCTTGAACTCTTGAAAGACTGTGGTCATTTCAATTGATTCCTTTGATTTCACAAAGTAGACCCAAGTGCATCGGGAAAAATGATCAATGTAAATGACTAAGTATCTCTTTCCACAGAAAGATGGTACGGAGATCAGGTCAGAGAGGTCCGAGTAGATGAGCTTGAATGGACGAGATACTGATGGAGCTGGTGAGTAAATTATGTTTTTTCATTGCTTTCCAAGAATGCAAGTCTGACAAAGCGGAAGAGATTGGCTTGTTGGTTGCATTTCTTGAAGGATACAATGCAGTCTTGATGCTCCGATGTGACCAAACCTCTGATACTAGAACTTGAGAGTAGGCTTCTTCATGGCTGTGGTTGGGATAATCTTTTTGGTTTATGTCAGTCTGTCTGGCGATATGCAGACCTTCATGCTGTAGAGTCCATCAGTGAGTATGGCATCATCCATTTGATGGTTGGGAGTGGCACGATTGGCAATCCTAAAAATTGCACTAGTAAAAGAGACCAAATACTGTGGGCTCAGTTTACTGATTGAGAGGAGAGAGAGCTTAAAGGTGGCTGGGTAGAGTGCAGTAATGACCAGAGTGAAACCATCATCAAGGGTAAGATCAATTTCCCCTTTTGCTGTCCTGAGGACTTCATAGATAACACTCAGATAGATGCTGACAGGTGTGCGGAGGGGGGTTAAGTGATGAAAAGCTGACTGCTGGTTGCAGATGTAGTGAGTAGTACTAGAGTCAATCACCCACTCGTGTTGACTATTACGATTCAAGTTCGTAACTAGCACCTAAACCTTAGTTACACCAGTGGTAGTAGTCGGGGTGTTGTCTCCATGTCTGCCATATTTTCTATTTTTATGGACGGTTTCTGCCCTTAGTTTCACTCGACAATCAGCTTCCCACTTCCTGGTGGCGCTTCACACCACAGTACCAGCATGTGAATGGCTCATCATGGTAATGACGTCCTTTCCACGCATCTCTTCCTCTATCTCGTTTCGTTTTCCCTCTACCTCGTTGGGAGCGGTTTCCCCTGCCAGAATCAGCTCTGCCTCGGGTACTGGTCCCCGAGGTTGGGTGTGCCAGACTGGAGGTGCTGCCCGTATTGAGGCTTGTGTATTTGGTGCTTCGGTTCTTTGCTGTTGCTTCCGCTTCCACTATCTTAGCCATTAGGGTTTCCACCATCTAGCCTTCTGGCTGGTGAAGAATGATGTCGACCAAGCTATTGAAAGTGGCAGGAAGCCTGGAGATGAGGTGTGATGAAAAGGCCTCATCGGAGATGACTTGTTCGGTACCGGCTAGGCGTCTACAGAACTGGAGCAATCGTGAACGGCATTTTTGGATTGGTTGGTTTGGTTCAGGTTTGGACTGATTGAACTGACGAGCAATCATAGTACACCCAGCATGTGACGCTGTGGTGTCTAGCTTTTCACGAAATTGATCCCACATGTCCGCTGGTCCATCTTGGCCACTGAGATCTTTCTGGATCTCTGGCATGCAGGACACAAAGATTACGACATAGGTGGTGCCTTTTCTGGTTTGAAAGTCTTTCCATTGGGTGTATCGAGTGATGGGTGGTTCCTCTTCCTCACACGGGACAATTTACAGGCAATTCTCTCCTCGTAAGAATGCGCGAATATTTCGAACACATTGGACAAAGTTGGTGGCATTTAGTTTGTCGATTTCGCCAAATTTACAACGGTATCTCTCCTTTGAATGTGGAGATTTATAGGTATTGTTGTGGAATGACATGGCTGATGGTAGGCCAGTTCTTTATAGGGTATCGTTGAGGTATGGTCTGGCTATTTGATGTGCCAGCCCGGGCTCACAACCTGTCAGAGGTCACGAGTGAAGTGAGGTAACGAAGATAGAATGAAGTGAAAAGCAGTGTATATAGTTGGTTGTATCATCATGAGATACATGTCTGAGATCTTCCTACTTATACCCATAAGGGGTATCCATATACAGTGATATGATATTTGACCTCTGCCTGTGTACCGCGTAGCATGGCAGGTGTACATTTCATCACATTGAAGTAACACTTCCAACAAACTACTGGTAATTAAAAATGCGAAATCAGATTTTTCCCTTCACCGT
>ML120378.1:960603-977003 GCA_003788595.2 Choiromyces venosus 120613-1
TCTACCATTCAGCTTTCCACCACTTATTGTGCCATCTGCTATTTTGGTGTTTGCTTACCATGCCACATTATGGGAGGAAAGCGTGGGAGCTGCATTGGTTCAGGAATAATATAGGTGGGGAAACTGTTCAGCTGTGAGAATAGTGCGGGTGCAGAAATGGTGTGGGTGCTGGAGCTGTATAGGTGCAGGAGTTAAAATGACTGCTCAGAGTAGTGACAGACTTTGTGAAACTTGTATTTCATTTATTTATTAGCATGGGAGTCTGCAGTAGCAAGGCAGACTTATGTGACAAGATTGTAAGATGGTGTATGAGAGTGAGTAATTGAATATTTGTGGTGATTAGTAGAATGGTAGAAGGACTTTTTTATTATACCTTTCATATATACTCCAATCTTTATAGTTGTGTTAGTTTGGTATTGAAAAAAAATAAATTGTGAACAGGTCAGGTTCAGAGCACTAAATGAAAATAAAAGAGTAGATCAGGTCTGGCTTCTTGATTACAAACAATAACTAAACAAAAAATGCACACAGTAAACAGGTTCACTCAATGGTAAAGAAAACAGCTCACACTCAATAAATTCCTTAGAAAATAATTCCATAACGATAAGTCTGAAAACCAGAATGGAAACCCCAAAAAGAAAAATCAATCCAAATAAAAGAAAGTCCAAGTGATCCTAGTTGTCCAGCTATCTATACCGAATTCCTCTAACTACAACTGTCCCCTTGTCTTCCTATGCTCCATCCAGCAATTTTCTGTAGAGTTCCTTAATTCCAACTTCTGTGGTTGTTCCTCTTCACCCCATTATTCCTCTATTGTTTTTTCTAAGTAAGGTGTGGAGATAAGCCCCTTATATAGGGCAGCATCATAGGCTATTTAAGCTAACAAACAAACTAGCAAATAAATGATGACGCATCCCCAGTCTATATATATCGACCATATGATCCCTCCAATTTTGAGCTAAATAGAGTTCCTTCACAAATAATGATTCAGTTCCTGCAAACTAACTATGTTGGAGGTCATGAGTGAAGTGAGGGAATGAAGATAGCATGAAATGAAAAACAGTATATATAGTTGGCTGTATTATCAAGAGATACATATCTGAGATCTTCCTACTTATACCCATAAGGGGTATCTATATATAGTGATATGATATTTGACCTGTGCCTGTGTAGCATGTAGCATGGTAGGTGTACATTTCATCATGTTGAAGTAACACTTATAACACTCCGACTCTTCCATTATTTTCTTAGAATGAAATAGGGAGAGAAGGAAAGAAAGTAAAACAAAGGGGATGAAAAGATGAAAGGGGGCACTGGATACAGAACTCATAGCCTCATCAAAAACCTGTTCTTCATTGCAAAACTCTGCAGGAAAAAAGCTGTGCAAAGAGAGGAAAAGAATGCTACACATGAGAGCAAACTTGACAAATAGTAGAAGAAGAAAAGACAACCTAGAAGAAGAAAAGAAAACAATTTAATAGAAATAAGAAAACTTCCCACCAATTCAAGTTCCCATTCAGTGAGATTGAATCCACTACTCATCTTCTTTCATAATCTCAGCTTCTCCTCCAGGTCAACAAGTTCCATGCTGTGAAGGTGAAGCCAGAAGGTTGTGGTAGGCAATGACTTGGTCATAATGTCTGTGATGTTGTTTCTGGTAGGGGTATGCTGAAGCCTTATCTCACTGTTTCCATAGGGTTTGCCAACATAGTGATAATTGATCTCAATATGTTTCCTGCACTCGTGAAACCTGGCAATTTTGATCAATTTAATGGCTGCTTGGTTGTCGATATAATATGATCAGCAGATTCATAGCAGGCAAGATAGGGGAGAGGACAGCTTGAATCCCATGAAGAATCTGGTGAAGCCAACCAGCCTCCATAGGTGCCTCACTAGTACCAATGTATTTGGCTTCTATTGTGGACAGTACCACTAGTGACTGTATCTTGACTTTGTAAGAGATGGCAACCTTATGGTAGAGAAAGATGTAGCTGGCAGTGGAATGACGATCAACTGGGTCTCCAGCCCAGTCAGAGTCCAAGAAACCAGAAATAAGGTCTTCTGAGGTTTCTGCAATAGAGTAATTGAGCAAAAGTTGCTCAGTCCTTTAAAGATAATGGATGACTCGTTTCACCATCCCTAAGTGGTGGGTTTGTAGTTTCACTGTATGCTTCGAGAATACAGATACACAGTATGCTAGATCCAGTCTTGTTTCAAACATGAGGTACATGATTCCTCCAATGATTGCCAGGTAGGTCTTTTTATCATCCTCACCCAACAGTGGCGAACTGTTTTCCACTCTGGATCCTGGCTCGAGAGGCGTGGTGTGGCCATTGGAGTCATGTAGGCTGAGGCATTTAAGAACCTTTGTGATGAAGTGAGATTGTGTGAGGACAATGTGGTTCGAGGTTTGAGAGATCAAGATTCCTAGTTATTGACTCACTAGTCTAAGGTCAGTAATTTCGTAGGTTGATTTCAAGGCTTCTTTGATCTCGGACAGCTACTATTCATCATCATCTCATGCACCAAGTAGAATATCATTGATATATAATAGAATCATCATTGCTCAAGACTTCGAGAGGTAAAGGTTCTGATTTGAATCTCTCTTAGAATTGCCAAGTGAGGTTAGAACAGCCATGATATCATTGTACCACAAGCGTGGTGCCTGTTTGAGGCCATAGAGTACTTTGTGGAGATGAAGCGTTGAGTGGGGTGTTAGTTCCTTGGCAAGTTCGTGATCAAGCCATTCGATCCCCTGAGGTACTGCTATGGCAGTCTCTGCATCGATCGCCGGATTGAGGAAGGCAGTTATAACGTCACGGTGATGGATCATGGCATAAAGTTCTTACACTAAAGCGACATGGATCTCGAAGGTTGTTAGCCTTGCAACAGTGGTAAATGTCTCACTATAATCAACACCCTGAACTTGTTCAAATCCCTGTACTACTAGCCTTGCTTGGTAGCATATGTTTCCTTAAGCATTTTTCTTCAGTCTGAAGACCCATTTACAACTAACAGGCTTCCTCTCATCATCTTTCACATGATGCAATGTACTATGTACTTTCGAAGAGCTATACTCATTTCTCATTGCTTCTCACCATCGGCTATCTGATGCGGCTTCACAGTAACTCTCTGGTTCCTCAGCATATTGAAATATCTCAACTATTTGTGGGACAGCATCAGCACTACTGCCAGATTTCTCTTCAATCATGCTGGTATTCACATTGAGTCTACTCGATCTGCGCTGTCTTGTAACAGGTATCTGCTTCGAAGTCACCCATCCTCTGTTAGCCCCTTCTGACGTAACAGGCATTTGATCCAGGTCTTTGTTGATAATGACCACATCTTCTAGCTCATTATGACAGGCATGAGGCACTTGCTCAACTACCTTCAGATACTTAGGAGCCTCTTTCTCGACTGAATTCTGGCCTTGGTACATTGGAGCTTCTCATTCGACTGCTCTCAGATACGTAGGAGCCTCTCGCTTGACTGAATTCTGATTTGTGGGAGACTCTAGCTCGACTATCCTCTTGCCTGCAAGTGTTTCCTCAGGCTCTACATTCTCTTCATCTGAGTATACCTCTTCAGGTAGTACTTCCTTAAGTACATCCTCAAAGCTCACGTCACCAACAACTTTCTGTTCATTAAAGATGATATTCGATGCAGTAATCATGTGCTTCTCAGTAATGTCCCACAGTCTCCAAATAGTAGCAGTGTGATGAATGTAGCTTATCATAATGCATGGCCTGGAGGGCTTGCCGAACTTTCAATTTTTGGAGTGCAGGGGGGGACAAAGCTTGCAAGCCTAACAATCGAATCTGCACAAATGATGAATTTCAGTCTTCTTCCCTTTGTTCAGCATTTTGTAAGGACTCTTGTAGTTCAACAGTCTGCTAGGCGAGTGCTCGAGACAGTACGCAGTGGTTGAAATTGCCTGAGCTCACATGGCAGTGGGTAGGCAAACATCAATGAGCATTGTTCGTGCTTTTGTAATGAAGGTTTTGATTATTTGCTCGCTTTTGTCACTTGTGTGAAAGGTGTACGGTAGAGCTGGTTCAAAGGAAATTTCCCAAACTCTAAGTATGGCCTGAAAGAGATGATTATCATATTACTCATGCCCATTATCACACTGAAATCTTGCGATAGGGCATTTTAGATATGCTTTCTCCATCTGTGCCTTGAACTCTTGAAAGACTGTGGTCATTTCAATTGATTCCTTTGATTTCACAAAGTAGACCCAAGTGCATCGGGAAAAATGATCAATGTAAATGACTAAGTATCTCTTTCCACAGAAAGATGGTACGGAGATCAGGTCAGAGAGGTCCGAGTAGATGAGCTTGAATGGACGAGATACTGATGGAGCTGGTGAGTAAATTATGTTTTTTCATTGCTTTCCAAGAATGCAAGTCTGACAAAGCGGAAGAGATTGGCTTGTTGGTTGCATTTCTTGAAGGATACAATGCAGTCTTGATGCTCCGATGTGACCAAACCTCTGATACTAGAACTTGAGAGTAGGCTTCTTCATGGCTGTGGTTGGGATAATCTTTTTGGTTTATGTCAGTCTGTCTGGCGATATGCAGACCTTCATGCTGTAGAGTCCATCAGTGAGTATGGCATCATCCATTTGATGGTTGGGAGTGGCACGATTGGCAATCCTAAAAATTGCACTAGTAAAAGAGACCAAATACTGTGGGCTCAGTTTACTGATTGAGAGGAGAGAGAGCTTAAAGGTGGCTGGGTAGAGTGCAGTAATGACCAGAGTGAAACCATCATCAAGGGTAAGATCAATTTCCCCTTTTGCTGTCCTGAGGACTTCATAGATAACACTCAGATAGATGCTGACAGGTGTGCGGAGGGGGGTTAAGTGATGAAAAGCTGACTGCTGGTTGCAGATGTAGTGAGTAGTACTAGAGTCAATCACCCACTCGTGTTGACTATTACGATTCAAGTTCGTAACTAGCACCTAAACCTTAGTTACACCAGTGGTAGTAGTCGGGGTGTTGTCTCCATGTCTGCCATATTTTCTATTTTTATGGACGGTTTCTGCCCTTAGTTTCACTCGACAATCAGCTTCCCACTTCCTGGTGGCGCTTCACACCACAGTACCAGCATGTGAATGGCTCATCATGGTAATGACGTCCTTTCCACGCATCTCTTCCTCTATCTCGTTTCGTTTTCCCTCTACCTCGTTGGGAGCGGTTTCCCCTGCCAGAATCAGCTCTGCCTCGGGTACTGGTCCCCGAGGTTGGGTGTGCCAGACTGGAGGTGCTGCCCGTATTGAGGCTTGTGTATTTGGTGCTTCGGTTCTTTGCTGTTGCTTCCGCTTCCACTATCTTAGCCATTAGGGTTTCCACCATCTAGCCTTCTGGCTGGTGAAGAATGATGTCGACCAAGCTATTGAAAGTGGCAGGAAGCCTGGAGATGAGGTGTGATGAAAAGGCCTCATCGGAGATGACTTGTTCGGTACCGGCTAGGCGTCTACAGAACTGGAGCAATCGTGAACGGCATTTTTGGATTGGTTGGTTTGGTTCAGGTTTGGACTGATTGAACTGACGAGCAATCATAGTACACCCAGCATGTGACGCTGTGGTGTCTAGCTTTTCACGAAATTGATCCCACATGTCCGCTGGTCCATCTTGGCCACTGAGATCTTTCTGGATCTCTGGCATGCAGGACACAAAGATTACGACATAGGTGGTGCCTTTTCTGGTTTGAAAGTCTTTCCATTGGGTGTATCGAGTGATGGGTGGTTCCTCTTCCTCACACGGGACAATTTACAGGCAATTCTCTCCTCGTAAGAATGCGCGAATATTTCGAACACATTGGACAAAGTTGGTGGCATTTAGTTTGTCGATTTCGCCAAATTTACAACGGTATCTCTCCTTTGAATGTGGAGATTTATAGGTATTGTTGTGGAATGACATGGCTGATGGTAGGCCAGTTCTTTATAGGGTATCGTTGAGGTATGGTCTGGCTATTTGATGTGCCAGCCCGGGCTCACAACCTGTCAGAGGTCACGAGTGAAGTGAGGTAACGAAGATAGAATGAAGTGAAAAGCAGTGTATATAGTTGGTTGTATCATCATGAGATACATGTCTGAGATCTTCCTACTTATACCCATAAGGGGTATCCATATACAGTGATATGATATTTGACCTCTGCCTGTGTACCGCGTAGCATGGCAGGTGTACATTTCATCACATTGAAGTAACACTTCCAACAAACTACTGGTAATTAAAAATGCGAAATCAGATTTTTCCCTTCACCGTATGGTTTTGGGAGGTGTGCGTGCTAGCAACAGTGTTGTTGAATGAGAGAGAACTTCTCTATTTTTCACTGGTTGGAGTGTTCACCAACTAACAGACTAATCATTGTTTTTGTTGTGTTATGGACTATAATTCATTGGTGCAAAATCACTGCCATTTAAGAATTCCATCACAGGGATAACTAGCAAAAAAAAAACAAATTCATAAAACAGAGACATGTAGTTATCTTCGCAGTATTTGTACTCCTCTCTAGCTTTCAGGTTTGGCTTACCCTTTGCCGGTAACTCTCCATGAAAACAAATGACCTAAAGTGACATCATTCTTGATAAAGGAATCCACTGCAGGGCAAGGTAGAAACAAAAAGTAAGGTATTCTACAAACAAAACACTGTCCCGCTAAAAGGTTATTGTTACCTACCTAGGTGCAACAAAAATAAATGAAACATAGTACCTAACATGAACAGATCGAATATCCACCCACACAGTACCTCTAGATTCTTCCACCAGCTCCTATCAATCATTCATAACCGACTATCAGCTCACCATATCTTTAATCTTACTACTCTAAAAGATTGAACTGATGCAAAACTCATCCGTGATTAGACAGATTAATACACTGAATAGGTCTCACTTATACAGGGAATACTATCTTGTTGACTGCATCTCTGTAGACAATTAGAATCATTGTACTTGATAGGGGGTTGTAGGAATAATTGCTTACTTGTTCTACCAAATGAAATTCTTGTCATCAGAGTGATTCCAGCTGTCGGCCATTGACCTGATTACCCTCGATACAACATTGCAAGTCTCGAAGCATGTTGCGTGAAGAGAATAACGGTGGGGGTACAATTTGATTGTGAAAGCTAATAGCTGTAGATCTGCATTCCCAATCTCTCTCATTCCAAAGAAACTGGTTGTCCTTATTGTATGCACAATACGATACACGTTGTGGATAGCCAGTAGTATCCTTCAATCTTTGGTGAAATTTGCTATTCACTAGCTGCGGAAGTATGAGATTATGATGTAAAAATTGATGGAAATGAGATTGTCAGAAGCGCCTGATGATATCTCCATTGGGGATTTGATTCTGCAGGTGATTGCAAACGAGTTGGAAGAGGGTATGCCAGTGCTTATTTGACCATCGCTGTCATTGTCATGTAGAATCATAATCCCACAAGTAAGTTACATGCTCAAATGGATGGAACTTATGCCAATTATAGTTTTTGATAAACTTAAATTGGTTGAAATCAGCACCCACAAGCACTTTCAGGTTTGTGATACAGAGTGATTGTGAAGGATCGGATAGGTTAGCTGAACTATTAGTCATGAGCAGGTGGTCATGCTGCAATGAGTTCCAGATATCCTCACAGAACAGTTCGATCAAAGCTCAACTTAACATTGAGCATGATACTATTCGGAGGTGTGGGTTTTGCAGATGTTGTGCGATATTTGTTAACACTTTTAAAAATGTGTCGTAATACTGCATCACAGATACAATGTCTCTCTGTCTTTCCCAGTATGTGCTCTCCAGGTATGCCATCATAAACCCGAGTTCAGAAGACCTTTCATATCCGAACTGACATAGTTGCCAATCTATCAAATCTTTAGGGAGAAACCCATACCCCCTAGTCATTATCAAGTGGCACAAATTTAGTCCGCATTTAATGCCTTTCTCATGTCCAGAGATGTAAGTATCCGACCAAATATCACTGTGGCATTCCAGGTGTGCCCCACTATAAGAATGGCGTAATAACCACAAGAACATGATCATCACTCGCGTCTGCTCCCAGGTAATGGCACGTCCTGAGCTAAGACTTCTGGTATACTCAAATCTGAAGCATAACTTGTTCAAGTTACTGCGCAGGAATAAAAGAGTTTTGTTTGTTGGTAAGACAAAACAGGTGTGATTTGAGAACTGTACTGGTCGATAAGAGGCTGGTTCGCATGTTGAAGAATTCTGGAGCTATTCAAATTCTAAGGATATTGCTGTTAGGAGATTCATATTTACTCGATGCTCCTGCCGTGTACCAAAAGACTTATCAGTAGATCCATAGATACACTCAATTGCACGTCGCTTTGAGGCGAAATATGCATTTTTGATGCAGTTCGTATCCTCATTTTGTTGACCCCCAATGTCGTGCCAGATACTCTTGAGCTTAGGATCAACTGCTAATCCTTCCAATGCCTTGTTCTGAAAGGGGTAAACTTTAGGTGCATCAAAAAGTTCTTTTGTAGTTGTATAGAATTGTGAATATGCTGGACCGGCAACTCGGGCACTGTGTTTTTTCCCAGGTGTCACAGTAAGATCTGCAATATCGTTTGTTAGTGCCCAATGGTAATATGTGAACTGGCAGCTATCTTGCAGGAACTGGTGACAAAATGCACTCTCGTAGGATTTAAGGCAGCACCTTCGCCATAACAAGGTAAATGCCTCATCTTCTAAGCCCGATAGCTGACAATCGGGACGATCTATGGCATTACCATCATGATAACCTTGTCGGAATTGACTGCGCTCGTGAATTTCCTCCATTGTAAAATCTACCCTCACACTTTCATCCTCGACATATTCAGAATTACATTGCAACCTCCAAGCCCCAAGAAATAAGCTGATCATAGATGGTGCATCCGATGCCATTGTTGCTAATTTGAGATTTTTAGCATCAATAAATATGATAGGTTCATGAAAGTCTAACAGCCCTGGTTTGCTTGACTTTTCAAGCACTGTCTTCCATATCTCGTGTAGTAATACTGGGGGAATAAGGTGATGTAGCAATTGAGTTCGGCCGCTTGTTCTTGTTTGACATGATAGTGGTTCCATCCCCGCTGCTAGCGACTCCAGTTTGGCCATTTTGCAGGTCGCCAGTAGTTGTTGGAGCAATGCAGCAGGACAATACATATGCAGTGCAGGGAGAACTATTTTGTCCATGAAATGTTCAAGTTCATAGTCTTGCAGGTAATTGGTTTTCCAGTCCTCACTGTATAAATTGGGCAATAGTAGGAAGATTTTGTAATAATCTGCCCCATACATGTGACCTAGGTGAAAGTGTGGGATATCGCAAATCGCAGCGTGTTTGACATAAGCACGGTTGTTGTGGTAATGATAAAGTGGGACCAGGATGTGAAGATCAGCCTGAATGTTCATATGTCGGCTAGGTGAAAAATTAACCTTGATTCCCCTTCATGCGATTGCAAGGCTTGTAGGAAATGCTAAAACACAATTGATATCGAAATAAGTTGTCAGTGTAATATGCTTTGCAACTTGCTGTTACTTTTGCATAAATGACAGTGATTCAGTATATGTATGCTTGCCAGCTTTGACAATACCACAACACAGCAGGTTTGCAACATCTTCCGTCAGATTATATGCATTTGGGGATAGGAACTCGTCAGCCTCCAAGACTGAGGGGATTCTCTCGGTACCAGCTCGGACACTTTTGCTGTCCCAAGGGTGGGTGGGATGTAAATTCATCGCAGGTATTTCGTCTTGATCAGCAGTACTATGAACTTGATCTAAACCAGGTATCATATCTTGGTAGTGGTTGATAGTGCATCCATCAAAACATAATATCTTGCATGCAAGAAAGTGTGCCAGTGCCTGAGTTTCTTTTGTGGTGGCAATTCGAATGAGGTCCTCAATATCAGTATCGGTTCCCGCAGCTATCGAGGGGTCATATTGTATCAATTCATGACTACCCCTTGTAGTCACAATCAATGGAGTAATATCTACGATAGAGGAGTCATCCTTGCTTTCACATTCGGTGTTTATGCTCGTTGAGTCATGGTATGATTGTCCACCAATCGAGCATGTTTCGGTAGACGTATGATTTGGTATCGTGGAAAGTGATTGGCTGGTTATTTCACTCGCTGTGCTTGTGATACCAATAATGTCTCTTTTAGTTAATGTAATGATAATGCAACTATCTTCCTCACCTCGTGTCAGAGACCCAGTTCCGCTTCTATTGCTAAATTCTTGTTGTTCTAGCTGATGTGGTATAGGTTGAACAACTATATTTAATAGTCATCAGTCATTAGTTACTATTACTGTGCTGGAACATTTGTCAATAATGTGGGAAATAAAAAAGGGTACATACGATTGGACTGAGAAGGAGGTGATATTGGTACATGTTGTGAGTTCGTGACCCAAATTTTCTGAGCTGTACAAATCGGTGGAAAGATTGATTCGGCATCAGAATCCTGCATAATGGTTGCAATTTAGATATCTGAACAAGGTATAATAGAATTGAAGTTTAAACCTACCGTCAAATAGTGGTTCAGTGTAAAGCTGGCTTCGGGGAGTGAAACTGCAGGAGCAGAGTGAACAGGGATTGATGCTGCAGTTGTAGTTGACTGGTATGTATCGGGAACTGAAGGTGGAGTATGACTTATAACTCTTCTCGATGGTGCACTAGCAAGTTCTATAACTAGTAGATCTAATTTGTTACTATGACTCCACAATATTATGATAGTTAGAAGCTCCACTGGAAATATAGTATCAAACCTAAATCTGTGCTTCAGTCAATACCTGGCATGGGAGAAGGAACAGCAAAATGTTCAGGTTCATGGAATGCTCCGTTAAGGCTAACCAGTTCCACCATAGTCATATCTGTATTTCTATGTATTGAAGGTGCTTGAACATAGTCGGGGACATGACCTTTCAAACTATCATTGTGATGGATTGCGAACTTCCTTTGCTTTCGGGATAAATTGTATTTGCGTTGTGCTTTGTGACGTGCGGCACTTCGTCCGGCAGTAGTTAAATATTTAGTCAGTCGTCCACGTGCCAGCATTGTCCAAGATGATGCTTGTTTTGTTCGATTGTAATATATTAACTCCGGTCGCTTAGGGGGACAGCTGATATTAATATTGTCTGTCTTCCTTGAATACCACTGCATCATGTGTTACTTAATTAGAATCATGACATCAAGTAAGTATTTTGGATGTGGAAATAATACGGATGCAAGCTTAACCTTGATAGAGACAAATTCAAGGATATTCTTCAAAGTTCTCCCTCGTTGTATAATCCTGAATGGACCAGTGATGGGCTCTTTCTCTACCACCCTTCAATTGGATGGTGTGTTGCACGTGCCATATCCAACCCCCAGGGTATAATTGTGACCTTCCACTAAACTGGAAAATAATTCGGCAGGGAGTCGAACTGATGATGACTTGCCTAATATGCCGGACAGGTGATGGACAAAAGAGGAAATGCTGGGACCAATTGAGATAGATAAAGGAAACGTTGTCTATTCGGTGAAGTAAGTATTTTGGATCTGGAAATAATACAGATGCAAGCTTAACCTTGATAGAGCCAAATTTAAGGATATGCTTCAAAGTTCTCCCTCATTGTGTAATCGTGAATGGACCAGTGATGCGCTCTTTCTCTGCCACCCCTTAATTGGATAGTGTGTTGTGCGTGCCGTATCTGACCTCTCTGGTGTAATCGTGACCTTCCCCTAAACTGGAAAATAATTCGGCAGGGAGTTAACCTGATGATGACTTGCCTAATATGCCGGACAGGAGATGAACAAAAGAGGAAATGCTGGGACAAATTGAGATAGATAAAAGAAATGTTGTTTATTCAGTGAAGTAAGTATTTTGGATGTGGAAATAATACGGATTCAAGCTTAACCTTAATAGAGCCAAATTTAAGGATATACTTCAAAGTTCTCCCTTGTTGTGTAATCTGAAATAGACCGGGAATAAGGTTGAATGAATATTTAATATATAAAATGAGAATGGTAGAAAAAGAATCGTAACACAATGTAGGAGTGTGATTTCAAATGAGAAAGTGTGGATGTAGAGAAGGAAGATTGTGAGGTGAATGAAAAATGACAATCGTTGCAATGGGACGCGTATTATTTTGGACATAGTAGCGCATCTGTTGTTGTGTTGCGGCTATTAAGAAATGAAAAGTGCAACATAGGACAAGACAAGTGGTATGTGTCTCCAATAGGTTAGCCATAAAAATGTGGTAATTGACAAGGAAAAAAGGAAGAGCAAACAAGACTAGTGGTGATTCAGTACTGTGGCTCCTTTGTCAGGTTGGAGGGCTGCATTCTTTCTGTGGTGACAGCTTGTCTTAGTCTGGTCCTCTACTCTACCAATATCCTTCCTTTGACAGGTGGAAACAACATGTGTCTCAAGTAAATCACGAGAGCTAAAAGGTAAAGAGGGAGGAAGAGGAAAAAAGGTGCACAGTCATGGTAGGAAATATGCAGTAGAATTATCTCGATAATCCCCTTCACTCTGGATCTCATCTATGCTACCCTGCCTCCTTGATTAACAAGGGAAAACTCCTCCTACTTATAATCCTCTACAACAATAGGACTCACCAGCCTCTTTCCTGAATACAATCCTCCATGACACAGTCCATGAAATATTCGCAAGCAACTGACAAGACCATTACATCCCCCACAGCTCTCCCCATTTCCCCTAGACCTGTGACCCCAGAGGCTAAAAAAAAAAAACCCCGACAAAAATAAATAAACCAAATATAAAGAAAGGTGAAGCAGCACTCATAAACTTCTGTCTCAGCCTGAATCTAAGTCACATAACTCCCATAGGGGGATTAAACTTCCCACGAGTTCCTCATCCATAATATCTACCAGTCTTATTCCATTACTCATCCTATCTTCTGCCTCAGACATGTAGCAACCTCTTACTGACTCCCTTTCTTCTATTCCCCTCTTCCCCACAATCCTTCCTTAGCCAGTTCTTCTTCATTCTTAATACCTTCCCTCCTATTCCCAGTTTCTGTTCATCCTGTCATACAAATAATTTCATATCATTTACATGGCACCTCTCCTATAGACCACCTTTTCTTGTACTCACCATCTCACCTGTATTGATATCTTTCAACCTTCCACTTTGGCCATGCCATGTCAGGTCACTGAGCATATATGGCCCTTCCCCTTGTGCCTCAAGATTTCTACCTTTGTGCTGATAGACCTCAAATCAGCGGAGCAGTACCAGATCTCCATTCTTCAAGTCTATAGCTAAATTCAAGGTCAAATATCAACAATGGTAATACAAAACTCAAGGGTCTTACCACAACTCAACAAAATCACTCAAAATCAAAGTAAATAATTTCAAACTTTTTTTACATTTCTAAGATCCCCTAGCTCTCTAGATATATATTAACAAAATATTATTTTTATTGATTAAGAATTGAAAAAGTTGTTGTGGATTGAAAATTGTGCCACCTCCTTAATTGTGTGGCTTGAGTGGTTATGTATATTTCAGACCTTGTATGGTGAAAACTTTTCTTTTGTGTGGTCATTTCACCATTCAAGTGTACATCTGATCATGGTGTAAATTTTTCAATTTACTTCACACTTTGCCTTTATATTGTCATACTTCTAAGTATATCAGTTTTAGAACCATAAACTTACTATTGAAAAAATGTGAAACAACTCCCTGCTCACTGACAAAAAAATATCAAGTTACTAGTAGCTTACTATTCAAAAATATACAGTTACTACAGACACTACTAATAACTTACTATTCAAAGAGTTTTTAAATACTTCTAGTGTACTATTCAAAAGATTTGCAGTTAATCCTGACACACTTCTTACTGATAATTCAAGAAATATGAAACTACTACTTACATTACATCAGACTTACTATTGAAGAAATGTGCAACTACTACAGATACTACTATTGACTTACTAATTAAAAAGATTTAGAAATACTTCTGCTGACTATTTAAATGGTTTACAGTTACATATAGGACCAATACTAACTTACTACTAAAGATATGCAAAACTACAACTGATACATCTCCAGAATTATGATTGAAAAGATTTGTAAATAATTGTGACTTACTATTCAAAAGATTTGCAGTTACTACTTATACTAGTACTGACATACTATTCAAAATATTTGTAAATACTTCTAACTATTCTAAGGATTTAGAGTTATTACTTACACAGCTAATGACTTACTATTCAAAAGATTTGTAGTTAGTACTGACACTACTGATGACTGTGTATTTAAAAGGTTTCTAAATACTTATAACATACTATTCAAAAGAATTTGGAGTTATTACTTATACAGCTCAAGACTTACAATTCAAAAGACTTCTAGTTACTGCTGACAATAGTAATAACTTTCTATTCAAAAGGTTTGTAAATATTTATGACCTAAGATTCAGAAGATTTGCAGTTATTACTAACAACACTACTGACTTACTAATCAGGAAATGTGAAACTATTACTGATACTACTACTGACATACTAATCAAAAGATTTAAGAATACTTCTGAATTGCTATTCCAAATATTTGCAGTTACTTCTGATACTATAAGTGACTCACTATTTGAAAGATTTGTAAATTCTTCCAACTTACTATTCCAAATATTTACAGTTACTACTGATTTGCAATTTAGAATATTTGGGGTTACTACTGATACTACTACTGACTTACTATTCCCAAGATTTGCAGTTGCTATTGACAATACTACTGTCTTACTATTCAAGAAATGTACAACTACAACAAATACTACTAGTGACTTACTATTCAAAAAGATTGGTAAATACTTCTAACTTACTATTCAAAAGATTTGCAGTACCTACAGATGCTACTATTGACTTAGTATTCACACAATGTGAAACGACTACTGACACTACAACTGACTTACTATTCAAAGTATTTGCAGTTACTACTAACTCTACAACTAGTTTACTTTTCCAAAGATTTGTAAATACTACTTGCTTACTAATGCAAATATTTGGAGTTACTACTTATACTATTAGTAACTTACTTTTGAAAATTTTACCAAATTATTCTGACTTACTATTCAAAATCTTCATAAATACTTCTGGCTTACTATTCAAAAGATTTTCAGTTATTACTGACTCTACAAATGACTTACTATTCCCAAGATTTCTCTATACTTCTAACTTGCTACTCAAAAGATCTGCAGTTACTATTGACAATATTAGTGACTTACTATTCAAGAAATATGAAACTACTACTGATACTACTACTGACTTAATATTCAAAAGGATTTGTAAATACTTCTGACTTACTATTCAAATTATTTGTAGCAACTACAGATAATACTTCTGACTTACTATTCAACAGATTTGTAAATACTTCTGACTTACTATTCTAAATATTTGCAGTTACTATTCACACTACTATGAACTTACTTTTCAAAATATTAGTAAATTCTTCTGACTTACTGTTTTTAATCTTTGTAAATACTTCTGGCCTACTATTCAAAAGATATTCAGTTACTACTGATGCTCCAAATGACTTGCTATTAAAAAGATTTGCAGTTACTATTCACAATATTAATGACTTACTATTCAAGAGATGTAAAACTACCACTGACACTACAACTGACTTACTAATCAAAAGGATTTGTAAATATTTCTGACTTACTATTCAAAGGATTTGCAATAACTACAGACAATACTTCTGACTTACTATTCAAAAGATTTGCAGTTACTACTAATAGTTGTTACTTACTGTTCAAAATATCTGTAAATACTTCTGACTAACTATTCAAAAAATTTGGATTTATTCCTTATATAGCTCATGACTTACTATTAAAAAGATTTGCTGTTACTGCTGATAATAGTATTAAATTTACATTCAAAAGGTTTGTAAATACTTATGACCTATGATTCAAAAGATTTACAGTTACTACTAACAACACGACAGACTTACTAATCAAGAAATGTGAAACAATTACTCACACTACTACTGACACACTATTCAAAAGATTTGAGAATACTTCTGAATTGCTATTCCAAATATTTGCAGTTACTTCTGATACTACTAGTGACTCACTATTTAAAAGATTAGGAAATGCTTCAGACTTACTATTCAAAACATTTGCAGTTACTACTGACTTACAATTTAGAAGATCTAAGGTTACTACTGATACTACTACTAACTGACTATTCCAAGATTTGTAAATACTTGTGACTAACAATTCAAAAGATTTGCAGTTACTATTGACAATACTACTGTCTTACTATTCAAGAAATGTGCAACTACTACTAATGCTACTAGTGACTTACTATTTAAAAAGATTGGTAAATACTTCTGATTTGCTATTCAAAAGATTTGAGATAACTATAGACAATACTATTCATTTAGTATTCACACAAAGTGAAACTACTAC